>CM035428.1:159285248-159495248 GCA_020310875.1 Ceratopteris richardii | reverse complement strand
ACATTTACAAACTTGTAAACATCAAAGTGCTCAAATAGAACTGATGCATCTGCCCATGATCTTCAAAAGATTAAACATATGTTACAAAACTTCGAAAACCAAACTTTCATGCAAACTATCGAGAAAACAAAGATTGTCGACTGTATAAAAATAATCACTAGCATTTCTTTGAGTATAATTGGTAAAACCTAATTATATAGCATGAGATAAGACTTTGCCCAACATATTTTTAGAAACAAAAATCTCAAAAAGACTATAGTCTAGCTCTCAAATGAGTAGTTTGAAAGCAAGGTATCAAAACGTTGTCAAGACTTGCTGCAATAGCATATGGATAACTTCCGGACTTGAAGATTGAATTAGAGTACATGAACTTATACTTAATGAGAAATTATCCACATAAATGGAGATAAAAAATCAAAGATCCTCCAACTTTAACATACAAAGAAGTATATGCTTCGAACACTTCTATCTGTGCATTTTAAGAAACTTTCCCAGTTTAAAATTCCAAGCCTTGGAGCATGTGTAAGACCATATAATGTGTTCAAGAATTTATATACATGTGTAAGCTTCTTGGAATCTTCATAACTAATTGGTTGCTCCATGTACACGTCTTCATTTAAATCACCATTGAGAAATGTATTTTTGATATCTAATTGATAAAGGTCCATACTTTGCGGCAACACTTTTTAATATCCTTATTGTTGATACCTTGGCAATGGGAGAAAATGTCTTCTCATAATTGATGCCATAACTTTGTGCATAGCCTTAACAGAAAAGAATTTCTTTATATCTACTTATTGAACCATCATGGTTTCTCTTAATCGTGTACACCCATTTGTTACCCATTAACTTCATGTTTGACCCTTAGAGCTGAATTCCATTTATTTTTCTCATACAATGTTACCATTTCTTCATCCATTTCCTTAACCCATTTCTTATTGTTTATACTTCTTGTTCTTGGTTCCTGCTCTTCAAGAAGTTTTGCCATATAAGCTTCATGAGAAAATCTTTGTGGCTGCCTTCTTTCTCTTACCGGATAGCTTGATTGACTTCTTGTCTTACCATGCTTTTCTTGCCTTCAATATTGGGTTCTTCTTGATGTAGAACCTTCACCTTCTTTTTCTTGTAAATAAATTACCTTTGAAAGTAAATCTAGAATTTCTTCAACTTTTGATTGGGGGGAGTTACCTCTTCATGTGTAATTTGAGTTTCTAGTGATCTTGGAGAACTTGTCTCTTCTTCATGACTTCTTGTATTTTCTTCTTCATCTACCTGCAACTTATACCAAGATTAATCTTCATGAAAAAAACATCTCTCAAAACAATTACCTCTCCAATATCTGAGTTGACACATCCATATCCTAGTTGCCCTTTTTCCATACCAATGAAAATCATTTTTTGTGACCTTGTATCCAACTTTGACGTTGCATGTTGTGGAGCATGAAGAAAGCATATGCTTCCAAAAATTCTACAATTAGAAAAATGTAGTTTTGATCCATAGAACACTTCATAAGGTGCTTTTTGTACACGAAGTTGAGTAGTTGGAATCATGTTCATCACATAAATTGCTATATTGCATGCTTCAACCCAAAAAGTAAGTGGTAAGTCCTTCTCATTTAACAGGCACCTACCCATCTCCAAGATAGAATTGTTTCTTCTTTTTGCCACACCATTTTCTTGAGGTGTGTATTTGCTTGCAGTCTCCTTCTTAATTCCTTTTTCCTCATTGTTATGAACTAACTAGTCCATTCCAATGATTACATCACATTCTCTCATTTCAATTACATGGAAGGTACCCAAAAACTTATGTTCTCCTAACATAAAATCAAGATTCTAAATACAGCCTTGAGTATAGTGTATACTACCAGTAGCCATCTGTATAGGTCTTTTGGTCTGCATCTCAATATGCAATACTAAAGCCTCTACCAACTTAAGTGAAAGGAAACAATTTGTACTACCCAAACCAATCAAGGAACTAACCTTACATGAGGATATGTCCCCCATAATCATAATCATCGATGCCCATGAATGAGAAGAAGTTGTCGTGCATTGAAGTCTAGGGTTAGAACGCTTACCTTGATCATCTGCTTCCTTCATTGTTATGTTTTCTTCTCGTAGATGAGCTACCTCTACTTGCATAGAATGGTTGATGGCCTTGTTTGGGCATCCAAAAGTGCGATGTCCTTATTCTCCACATCGAAAGCAAACTCCCAATCTTTTAGCTCCCTCCAAGAAATCAGAATCACGTTGCCAGTGCAGACGTTCTTGCTTCTTAGGCATATCCATCTGCTTCGACTTAGTTTTTCCTCCTTGACCATTAATAGAGTTAGTCAAACCTTCACGTGTTCTTGTATGCATGTATGATTTCCACCACATTTTTGTGAATCCTCACAGATGCAAAATTGCCACCGCCTAGTTGATTTTATCAAATAGCTTCAATGTGAAGCCTCATCCACTCGACCACCGCCTAGTTGATCTCAATCCCAATCTCAATCAGAATCACAATCTCAATCCCAATCTCAATCTCAATCGCAATCTCAGTAGTTGAAAACGATCGTGATCAATGTACGACCATCCTCCTTTCCTATCTCTCAGTCTTTGTCTTTTTGGATCTCCACCTTTTGCCAACTCACAACAAATCACGCCTTCCTAGACATGCACTCTTAGAATCTGCATGCTCCAAAATAGCAGCTTTTCATATGTCTCATGCAAGATTTCCAGACCACCCATGCATCTACTTTTCATGTGCACCTCAAGAATTGTACCTACAAAAATCGAGGCGATCCCTACAAAACACTCACACACACGTAAGTCACCCAAAATAACCCATATACCCATGTGCGTTTTGTAAATCCACGAACATGAATAAGATGAATTAAGGCTTCTCTTTTATTTTTTTAAGTATTGGAAAACGACACTTTTCCAAGCCCTATAACTCAAAAATGGTGAGGAATTAGCTTAAGCTCTTGAGACACAAAAATATTTAGTTCTTCAATCTGCAAAATAGTGTTAGAGACACCTCAAGTCCAAATCTGCTTCGACATATCACTTTTGGGCCCTACAAAATCAAAAATTCTAGAGAGAGATGAAAGAACATGAAACATATCTTCATTAGACTATCTTCATGGGACCAAATGAGACACATACACATACACATACACATACACATACACATACACATACACATACACATTCATAGACACATACACAGACACACACACACACAAACACACACACACACATACACATACACATACACATACACATACACATACACATACACATACACATACACATACACATACACATACACATACACATACACATACACATACACATACACGTACACATACACATACACATACACATACACGTACACATGCACATACACATACACGTACACATACACATACACATACACATACACGTACACATACACATACACATACACATACACATACACATACACATACACATGCACATACACATGCACATACACATGTACATACACATACGCATGCACATATGCATGCACATACACATACAAATACACATACACACACATACACATACACATACACATGAACATACACATACACATACACATACACATACACATACACATACACATACACATACACATATGCATACACATACACATACACATACACATACACATACACATACAGATACACATACACATACACATACACATACACGTACACATACACATACACATACACGTACACATACACATACACATACACATACACATACCCATACCCATACCCATACACATACACATACACATACACATACACATACACATACACATACACATACACATACACATACACATACACATACACATACACATACACATACACATACACATACACATACACATACACATACACTTGTACGCATGCACAGACACTTACACATACACGTAAACATACACTTACACATACACGTAAACATACACATACACATACACATACACATACACATACACATACACATACACATACACATACACATACACATACACATACACATACACATACACATACACATATGTTGGGAGCAGTCAAGGAACTGAAGGAGTTGCAAGACAAGGAAGCCTACGAAGGGAGTCGGAACGAAGAGAAAACACAGGCAGACACAATAGTCAAAGAAGATCTGGCAAGTAGGCCATTTCAATTTTTCAGGCATTAAAGAGTTGGGCACACAAAAAAAAGGAGCAAGTAGGGAGCTCCAAGAAATGTATGTCAACATGTTAGAAGAAATCCCTACACAAATAGTGATTTTCATCACTAAAAACCATTGTAAATACCATTTCACATTTTTGTAGCTCCATTTTGTGCAAGCCAAGGATTCCTTGAGCTTGAGGAGCTTTAGAAGTATCTACCTGTCAATTTTCACATTTTTTAGACTTCGCTTGAACCTCCAAATAGGATAGAGAACCTAATTTCTAACTAGGCCGGACACTAGGTCTGGACAAGGCCAAAACCTAATCAAAAACTATAAAAAGAGCTAGAGAGCTGATTTTTGAGGCTAGCTTGTAATTGATTTGAACTTGTATGAGCTTTTGAAAGTAATCTAAGAACTCCATTGCTTCTCACCCTTTGTCTTACCTTGTGTGCGCGTATGTGTGCTTTTGATTCCTCACTAAACACAGGCAGGTTAGAGAAATCTTCGAGTTCCTCAATCCATGCTTCAAGATCCTCTCTAGTTTTCTTTTCACCACCAAATTCATTTAATTTTGCTCTTTTAAACACTTGTTTAAGTGCAGATTCACCTACATCATCATCATCATCATCTTCACGTTCACATTGTCATCTAGCTCTACATGCATTTGATGTGTCTGTACTATTACCACCTTCATCATTGAGGTCCATTAAAGCATTTGCACTACCCTCTTTTTGTTTGTTGGATCTTTCTTTATGAAATTCTTCATTCAGTCTACAGATAAGCTCCTCTTGTTCTTCTATCTTCTTCTTCAAAGCCTGCATCTTGTCTCGGAATCCAACTCCACTGTGATACCACTTGTAACAAGTCCCCTAATCTTCAATCACCATCCCACACACAGTAATAGACTTCGGCACAACAAGATATAAAGAAGAAAAACAGAGTATATGTAGAACAAGAAGAGAGAATTTTATTATTTGTGCACATTTACAAGAAGTTCTAATTTGTGTTACAAAATCTATCAAATAGCTTCAATGTGAAGCCTCATCCACTCGACCACCGCCTAGTTGATCTCAATCCCAATCTCAATCACAATCACAATCTCAATCCCAATCTCAATCTCAATCGCAATCTCAATAGTTGAAAACGATCGTGATCAATGTACGACCATCCTCCTTTCCTATCTCTCAGTCTTTGTCTTTTTGGATCTCCACCTTTTGCCAACTCACAACAAATCACGCCTTCCTAGACATGCACTCTTAGAATCTGCATGCTCCAAAATAGCATCTTTTCATATGTCTCATGCAAGATTTCCAGACCACCCATGCATCTACTTTTCATGTCCACCTCAAGAATTGTACCTACAAAAATCGAGGCGATCCCTACAACACACTCACACACACGTAAGTCACCCGAAATAACCCATATACCCATGTGCATTTTGTAAATCCACGAACATGAATAAGATGAATCAAGGCTTCTCTTTTATTTTTTTAAGTATTGGAAAACGACACTTTTCCAAGCCCTATAACTCAAAAATGGTGAGGAATTAGCTTAAGCTCTTGAGACACAAAAATATTTAGTTCTTCAATCTGCAAAATAGTGTTAGAGACACCTCAGGTCCAAATCTGCTTCGACATATCACTTTTGGGCCCTACAAAATCAGAAATTCTAGAGAGAGATGAAAAAACATGAAACATATCTTCATTAGACTATCTTCATGGGACCAAATGAGACATAAAACATAGGAACTACAAAAAATTTCAATCAAGTAAAGTTTTTCTACTAAGAGTGCTCTACCCTTTTCTCATACAACACTTTTTCAAGTTCCTTCATCTTCATGCTCAAATTTAACACACAAATTTCATTCGAAACACATACACATACACATACACATACACATATGTTGGGAGCAGTCAAGGAACTGAAGGAGTTGCAAGACAAGGAAGCCTACGAAGGGAGTCGGAACGAAGAGAAAGCACAGGTAGACACAGTAGTCAAAGAAGATCTGGCAAGTAGGCCATTTCAATTTTTCAGGCATTAAAGAGTTGGGCACACAAAAAGAAGGAGCAAGTAGGGAGCTCCAGGAAATGTATGTCACCATGTTAGAAGAAATCCCTACACAAATAGTGATTTTCATCACTAAAAACCATTGTAAATACCATTTCACATTTTTGTAGCTCCATTTTGTGCAAGCCAAGGAGTCCTTGAGCTTGAGGAGCTTTAGAAGTATCTACCTGTCAGTTTTCACATTTTTTAGACTTCGTTTGAACCTCCAAATAGGGTAGAGAACCTAATTTCTAACTAGGCCGGACACTAGGTCTGGACAAGGCCAAAACCTAGTCAAAAACTATAAAAAGAGCTAGAGAGCTCATTTTTGAGGCTAGCTTGTAATTGATTTGAACTTGTATGAGCTTTTTGAAAGTAATCTAAGAACTCCATTGCTTCTCACCCTTTGTCTTACCTTGTGTGCGCGTGTGTGTATGTGTGTGCATGTCAGTGTGCTTCTCACTCACGCACTTGTGCCTTCACTTGCTCGAGGTCTTCATACCATCCTCACGTCTTCCCGGATTGACATTAAAGGAGGTGCTACTCATCACTGAGCCACACGAAATTTTGGCGCCGTTGCCGGGGAACGAGCTTTGAGGACGAGCGTGTGATGGTAAGACGTAGAGTTGACGCGTTGGAGTCATAGGTATTTTCTTCATTTTTATCTATTTTCTTTTGTATTTCTCACCACCATCATCATCCTCACCATCTCCCACATCCATCTCCATCATCGCGAAAAATTTCAGTTTTTGGTCATATCACCACACCCATACCATTCCCCTCATTTCACTTGTGAGAGAGAGCGAGAGAGCGTTTGTGTGCTTGTGATTTTTTGTGTTTTTTGAGATTCTCTGCAGGAATCAGCATCCCCAGCAGTTGCACCAGCTCTAGCAGGTAAAAAATTTGACTGTGCAGGTCTCGAGGCGTTGACCTCTGTCAATCGCAACCGACATAAAAAATGCTCTAATTTCTAAACAAAGTGCATAACCATGATCTACAGGCCTAGAGCTTCCCAAAAATGTGTTTAAATTTTTGAAATTCCTCAGATTTCTGTCAATCGCGATCGCTCTGTCAACCGTGATCGACAAACCACGACGGACACCTGCCGACGGCTCTGTCAATCGCGATCGACACGTCAATCGCGACCGACAGAGTCAACGACGGATTGACCACGACTGACAGATCATACGCGTGACACATGTCAATCGCGATCGAGCCATCAATTGCGATCGACCAGTCAATCGCGACTGACAGCCCCCGACGGCTCTGTCAATCGTGATCGACACAGTCAACGATTGATTGACCACGACGGACAGACCCTCGTGAAGGACCTTTCAATCGCGACTGACCTATCAATCGCGATTGACAGAGTCAACGATCCTTTGACCACGATTGTTTGACTTTTCGGGCCACATGTCAATCACGATTGACCCATCAATCGCGACTGACAGCCACGACGGACCCATCAATCACGACTGACAGCCACGATGGACCCATCAATCGTGACTGACAGCCACGACGGACCTGTCAATCGCAATCGACACGTCAATCGCGATTGACCTATCAATCACGACTGACAGAGCTTGCGAACGCGATTGAAGGGCAAATTTGGCCAATTTTTTAGGGCAAAAAAATAGTGGTCTAATTTTTGGCAAAGTGTGGGGAAATTTTAAGGGTTTTTCATTGCATTGTGAGGCCGCAACCCAAGTAATTCAAGAATTCCTGTCTGCCTGACTAGACTGTTTTAGATCCTGTTTTAGCCCCAAAACCCTGAGTGGACATAACTTCCTCATACGAAATCCGATTGCGGTGATTTTTGTTTTGTTGGAAAGCTCGTGGGGAATACAACCAAAACTTTGACTAGTTACGGTAGAATTAATGTTAGGATTATTAGATAGGGTAATTTGAAGTTGACCATATCCCAGGGTAGGAAAAAAAATTGAGGGTCCCTTGGGATTGTTTCCCATAAAGGCAAAAGGCAATTGGGTCTGTGAATTACATGCATGAAAATGATCTGTCTGTCAACTAAATTCACTTCTTGAGCTAATTGTGGATTTTTTCAGGTTCTTTGAGAGCATCGAAGGGTACTCGAAGCAAGAGTAAGTGCGAGCTTGGGAACACGCTTCCTAGGCATACAAGGGCAACCAAGGGAAGAACTTAAGGTTGGAAATTCTCAACACCCTCTATCAATCCCTAGCATAGGCTAAGTACGGATAGAGGTTTTGATTAATTAGGAACACGTTAAGAACAACCAAGTCCAAGAACTCTAATCACTCAAGTGCAAGTGCTAGGAGATTACAATTGCGAAACAACCTAAGGGAAAAGAAAATTAAATTGAGCGACCACACTCAAAGTACGATAAAAATTTAAGTGTTCCTTGCGGCAAAGATTAATTGGACAAGAAGTGACACCCTAAGAGCAATTGAAAAAGAACAAGTGACTGATACAAAAGAACTCACCAACGTAAAGTGTACTTGGGAAAAATTGGGATTATTCAATTGGGCTTATGAACCTTAGATCAGGTCGACACCTAGGGAGAGATAGACAAAGCCTTAGATCTTCAGAGGCTAGTGTCAATCATACTGCTAGGTCTTGGGCCCAGTAGTTGAGCCATCATTCGTATTACCCTAGCTCTGAGACTAGCGAGTCTCAGATGTCCCACGGTATGGGGAGACCTACAGGAAGCTCCAGAGTGCCATATTTACATAAGGTGGAAGGCCCTTACAAGATGCAACTTGAATACCGTAGGACCAACCGATAAGGTGCTAGCATCTATGAGGATGGCCTAGGAAGATCCGTGGTCCAGATTAAAAACCCTGACCAATCCATTGGACTAGAGCGCCCAGCTGTCAAGTTTGAAAATGGAGCATACTTGGACAAAGAAGGGACAATATATGTAGTCACTAGTCATCCAGATAGGACAGATGAATTTGGGAATGTGATCCCTGAAACGGACTTAGATGACCTAGAGCAAGGAAACATGGGCGAAGAACCTAGAACCCCTCGAGGCAAATCTGTTCTCACTAGGATTATCACACCAGAGTGGATTCCCCAAGATAATAAGAGCATAGATCTACTCTTGAACCGAGAGACTGACGAAGCCTTTTGGAGATATAGACCTAATCAGCCGAGTGAGGTAGGAACAATCATGATATATGAGTTCAAAGATCCTGATAGTCTAGGTAGAGTGACCTACTTAGATCACTCTTCAGAGAGGATCTTTGGGGTTACAGAAAATGATAGGCATGCTTACACTTGGAAAGGTGAATTTATTTTCCCCCAACCAAGATCGAATGTGTCCTTTGGTCACCCAGGAGCTGGAACATCCCAAGCTCATGGAACTCAAAGAGACAGACATAGAGATAGACCGGAGGTAAGCTTTGCCAACCCAGTGGGAAGAGACAGAACGAGAACAGAAACACATAGAGTGGAACCTGAAGGATTTAGAGCCCCAAGGAATCAAAGGAATACGGATGACTTCCCTCTGCCAAGGCCTAGGGAACACACCAGGATTTTGAGACCGACTCAGTTAGTTAAGTCCATGAAGAATTACTTCGATGGCACAGGAGACTCATATGATCATGTGGCCGAGTTTAGGCAAGTCTTGAGAGCTGAACAAGTTGAGGATCTATTCACGCAATATAATGCCTTTGGTCTAACACTTAGGAACACAGCCCTTACGTGGTTTCAACCATTGAACGAGAGATAGTTCAGGAGCATAGACCAGCTCTTAGAGGCTTTCATCACCGAATTCTCTAAGAGTGGCATAAGGCATAATACTTCCTCATTGATATACACCTTCAAGCAGACCCCCCAGGAGACTGTGAGACTTGCAAGAAGAAGATTTAGGCAATATCTTGAGAGATGCCCTCTTCCTGAGTTACCCACACCTGCCAAACAAGTGGCTTTATTCTTGGATGGATTGCTAAGTACAAAGTTGCGATCCTATGTGTACTTGAAGGACCCTAGGACTATAGAAGAGTGTGTAAGCATGTGCATTGACATTGAGGATAACCTAGGGGAGGAGCTAGAGCTTTCAAAAATCTACAAAGATTAAGATAGTGCCTTTAGCCTCTCTTCCTCACAATCCACATCAATTGAGGAACTTGCGGAGAAAGTAGCTCAAAAACTAGGTGTCTCTAGCAAACAAATTCCTAGATTTGCCCCAGTAAAAAGGTGCTATACTTGCGGTGGTGACCATATGGCGAATGCATGTCCCATCATGGCTCAACCCCAAGTGAATCCTAGCAGCCAATATTGCACCATAGAACGGAGATACACAAATCACACAGCACAAGATTGCCCATACAATAAGCAAGCAGTTAGACAAACCTACCCTCAACCCTATCCACAACAGGGAAGATACCAGAACCAGTACCCCCCACAACAATATGGTAGACCGCAGCAACCCTATCAACAACCCTACCAGAACCAACAAAGGCCACAGCCAGTGTTAGCTCAACAACCTCCAACCCCAGCTAAAGTGATTCTTGTGAAGTATGCAGTAGGTGAGGAAAATTTGAATAGAGCTATAGTGCCAGTAACACCACTGCTATCAGAAAGTGACCCAAGTGATCATAGCTTTGATTCTACACATATTGATAGTCCCCAGGCTTACTACATGCAATCTCCTGAACATGGTGAGTCCTACTACAGTGAAGAACGAGGTGAACCTAGCTGGGAGCAAGAGTACACAAATGTAATGTACACAAACCCTAACGCTAGACCCCAACCTAGGTAGGTAAGACCCCCATTCCCTAGAGGACCATGCTACAGATGTTAGGGAGATCACCTCATTCGTGATTGCCCCTTACCTCCACCTACACAACCCCAGTCAATAACAATACAAGGCTTTTGTCAAGACTGCGGGAAGGAGCATCTCTTACGAGATTGCCCTAAGAATCCCAATAATATGCCAAAAATAACTCCAATTAACGTTATTGGGTTGGTAGTAGACTCTACAGGAAGTGTGACGTCCACTGTACCAGTACAAGTGGTCACTAGAGCCCAAACCTTACAGCAGAACCCAGGAATAGGTCAAGAGAAGAGTGCAGAGGTTAGTGAAACTGAGAGCATAGCCAAGAAACGGTCGAGAGCCTGGAGGGATAGTCGAGGAAGAATGAAAAGACAATGGTCTAAAAAGATGAGCGACTTAGAAGAAAGCATAAGAGAAACAAAAGCCAAAATCGTTGAGCTCACCTCTCAAACGAACTCTCACACACCACCACCGCCCTCACTTCCATCACCATCTAACCCACCATCGGTCCACCTACCTCAGACCATCCCACCACCTCCTAGAGTAGGATCAGTGTTAGCTGACCCCACTCCTGAAGACATAGACATGATGCTTAAGGCATATCAGGCCAGAATCCAAGAAGGGTCAAATGTGACGAATCATGACAAGTGCTACCCTAGAGCTGACCTAGAGATAGAGAGAACCAAGCTATGCGCAAAAATGGTTGCATTGGCTCAGACCATGTTTGAAGCTAGTCGCCTTTTCAACTACTCAGGCTCAGCTAAGACACAATTGCACTTGGATGGACTCCTAGAGAAGTTAGAGAGTATAATTGCAAGATCTGCCAAGGAAGAAAAGAAATCAAGAAAGAGAGGAGGCAAGCAAAAACGTAAGACATCCCCCACAGGAAGCTTATGTGCCCAATTCCACTAGACCAGACACCTCCTCTTCTATGAATAGGTTCACTCTAGAATTCTTACGAGAGATTCAAGAAGACAAATGGGCTAAAGAAAGTGAAGTCCCTCCTCCCATTGAACTCGTGGATGACACGCAGGATCAATTCCCACAAGATATTCCATCCATTTATGGAGAGCAGGAGAGCATCAAGTCCCAAGAGAGGTTAGACTTTGAGTCTAATTCTTTACAGGAATTACCCCATTTCACAGGCCCATGGGAAGACAAGTCGACCTGTATGAGAGCACCCACAGTCATGGTAAGAAACGAAGACTCAGTCATACCTAGGAATACGGAAGTAGTGAAAAACACTAAAGTGTAGTGCAACCTCACTTTAGAAGAGCTACTCAAAGTTAGGCCTGAACTATGGAAACATGTAGCCAAACAAGTACCCGAGATAGAAAAACCTCGTTCCCAGGCAGGTTCTCAGAGGACAGTGCCAGAAATTCTTCTAGACAAGATAGGAGATATGAGTGAAGGTGAAGAAGGAAACACCTATCTTCCCATTACTCATCAGGGGTACACAACCAAGGCAATTCTGGACTCAGGTGCAGGAGTTGCTATTGCTACTACTTCCCTATGGAAACGGTGGGGCAAGCCAACACTCAGGCCCACGAGGATGAAATTGCAAATGGCTGATGGCCACATAGAGAGGCCTTTAGGACTACTTGAAGGAATAACTCTCACTACATGTGGTGTAGAGTTTGAGCACACATTTTCTATCTGTGATTTTAGCAAAAATCATGCCTACGAAATGATCTTGGGAAGACCATTTATGCGACAGTTGCAAGTGGTCCAGGATTGGGGAACCAATTCCTTGTATTTGCAACACTTAGGTGTTACGACCAAAGTCAATCTCAAAGATTACTCTCATAGAGATGTCCCTCCTATCCAATGGAATCCCATCCATAGAGCTAAAAATGATACAGAGTCGGTGCACTCCATAGGATCAGGATCCTCATGGATGCATGAAGACACTCACTTATGGATGTGCAAAGTGGCAGTAGAAGAGGAGAAGAGAGAAAAAGCCAGAGAAATAGGTGCAAAAGAAACACATAGATCCATTCAAGACCCAGCCTATGCACCTGTAGTATTTCTTGATGAAGAATTTGAACCCCACGGCTAGGCAGAAATCCTAGCAACAATGGATGTAGCCATCAATGAAGAACAATGGACACCTCACTGTGATGAAGATGGCTATGACATTTCAGTTTTCTCCATAGAGCCAATCATGGGAGAGGCAGTGTTAGAAGAGTGTGAACCTAGCCCTGATGCATTCGAGGATGCAAGTGACTCCGATCTAGAGTCAATCATTATGGACCCACCTTTTGCATCAGATGAAGAATACTTCTATGAAGTAGAATTTCAACCCCAGAGGCATGGAGAGCTTACAAATGAAGTAAGGCTAGCCACACATGTGACCCTGAAGGAAGAAGGAAAGAAAAGAAAGAAGAGAGAAGTCACACCAGAAGAGGAAGAATCTTTGTTTGAGGTCCCTGAAAACTTTAAAAAGTATGAGATAGACGACATGAGAGTCATGGTAAGAATGCCTAAGCGAGAGGCACAATCAGGAGAAGCCTATGATAACAAAGAAACCACCAAGAAAATAGTAGTAGCCCTAGAAGAAGGTGAGGAGAGATGCACGTACATAGGCCATGACCTAACAGAGGAAGAAGAGCATGCGTTAATAGGGCTAAGAGAATACATAGATGTATTCGCTTGGAGTTACAAGGATTTGAAAGGCGTGGACCCCGACATATGCACACACACTATCCCCATGACCTCAGATGCCAAACCTTCTAAGAAAAAGCCATACACATATAATGATAACTATGCTGCTAAGATCAAGGAGGAGATAGATAGACTGGTAGAAGCTGGATTCATCTATGAAATTGAGCACACTGAATGGGTATCCCCCATTGTAGTGGTGCCCAAGAAGAATGGCAAGCTGCGTGTATGCATTAACTTGAAGAAGGTCAATGGAGCCACAATTTGAGATAACTATCCGCTTCCTATCACAGAACATCTCTTAGAAAGAGTAGCAGGCAAAGCAGTATACAGCTTCCTTGATGGATTTTTGGGCTACAATCAAGTAGCCATAGCTCCAGAAGATCAGCATAAGATGGCTTTTGCCACTGAATGGGGCATTTTTGCCTTTAGAGTAATGCCATTTGGGCTTACCAATGCTCCAGCTACCTTCCAGAGGCTCATGTGCCACGTATTTAAAGAGTTCTTGAGGAAGAACTTAGAAGTCTATGTGGATGATCTTTGTGCTCATTCCAACATTAGACAAACCCATATTCCTGAACTCAGACAAATCTTTGACAAATGTAGAGAATATCAAGTCTGCCTAAACCCAGAAAAGTGTGTTTTTATGGTCAGGCAAGGCAAGATTCTAGGACACATAGTGTCAAAGAATGGCATATCCACTGATGAAGAGAAAGTGAGAGCCATAGCGGAACTACCTAGGCCAAAGAATGTCAAGGAAGTACAGGCTTTCATGGGGCATTGTGGTTACTACCGCCGGTTCATCCACATGTATGCTGTCATTGCAAAGCCCATGTACGGACTTCTGACTAACTTTGAGTGGACTGATGAATGTGAGAATTCCTTCCAGGAGCTTAAACAAAGATTATGTTCAGCACCAATCTTGACCACACCAGATTGGAACAAACCATTCCATGTTCATGTGGATGCCTCCAATTATGCTATTGGATGTGTACTTGCACAACCTACGGGTGAAGGTAATATGGATCTCCCTATTGCCTATGCCAGTAGACAATTGAATGCTGCTGAACGGAACTATACAACCACCGAACGAGAAGGATTAGGCATGGTGTACGCAGTTAAAAAGTTTAGACACTATTTTCTTGCAAATAGGTTCAAGTTTTTTACTGATCACCAAGCTCTATTGTACCTGGTAAACAAGCCGTGTAATACAGGCAGATTAGTAAGATGGTTTCTCTTACTAATGGAATATGACTTTGAGGTAGTAGTGAGGAAAGGCAGGACTCATTTGAGAGCAGACCATCTCTCTAGGCTCACATCGGGAGAAGCCCCACAAGGAGTATCAGATGACCTTCTTGATGCTTACTTGTTTAATTTGGAAGTTGTACCTCAGTGGGCTAAGCCATTAGTGCCAGTATTGACATACGAGCCTAACCACCCAGTCATAAACACTCAAGGTAGAGAGGTAGTAAGAGCCCAAAAGTACCACATCATGGCAGGAAGCATGTAAAAACAGACAGACCAAGGGATATTGGCTTGTTGTGTGGAAGAGGATGAGTACGCTAAATGGTTGCAATTAGCACATGTCGGTGCATTAGAGCAACACTACTCAAAGCAACGAACCCTACAGACACTAAGGAGACTCGGAGTGCATTGGCCAACTATGGAAGCTGATGTCCAAAAGTTGTGCAAGGAATGCCCAATCTGTTGCACTAAACCACCTGTGGAACATGCCACTCTTTATCAAGTGTCCATAGTGCCAGATTGGAGTGAACCATTAGTGGATTTCCTGAGGACGAGAACATTCCCTCAAGATATGACCCTGACGAGACAAAGAAGTCTAAAACAAGAAGCCCTAGATTACTCACTCATTGGTGATAATTTATACAAGCGTGGTAAAGATGGTTACCTGAGACTATGTGTCCATGAGAGTGAATATCTCAAGATCTTGGAAACTGCTCACCAAGGTGTAGCAGGAGGACACTTTGGACCAGATCGGGTGATCAAGACAATACTATTTGCGGGCTTCTGGTGGTCGACCCTTCACATGGATGCACATACCTATGTGAAACGATGTGATGTTTGTCAGAGAACTCAGTATCCTATACGCAAAGATGAGATGCCATTGAAACCTATGATGGGTGGACGTGCATTCTCTAAGTGGGGAATAGACTTTGTAGGTCCTATTAATCCCCCAGCCAAGGGTTCACATGCTGAATACATCATTGTTGCCACAGACTATCTAACAAAGTGGGTAGAGGTAAAAGCTATGACAAAGAACCATGCTCAAACAACTGCTAAGTTCCTATTTGAGAATGTGTTCACTAGATACGGGCTACCTATAGAGCTGGTAAGCGATAGAGGCACTCACTTCTTGAATGAAGTTATTGAAAATCTACTCCAAGAGTTCTTGGTAGTACATAAGAAGTCTGCCCCCTATCACCCACAAGCTAATGGCCAGGCCAAAAGCACCAACAAGATTCTATGCAATGTGCTTACCAAATTGGTAAATAATAAACGCTCTGATTGGGACAAACAGCTACACCATGCTGTTTGGGCATACCGAGTGGCCTATAAAACGGTACTCCAAGCCACACCCTTTCAGATGGTATTTGGCCAAAATGCGGTGCTACCTTTGGACTTCTTGATTCCCACACTGAGAGTAGCACAGGAGCATGAGTGGACGGGCCATGAACTCTCTTCGAGAATTTTTTACCTTGAACGATTAGGTGAAACCAGACTAAGAGCTGCAGCAGGAATATATGCAGCTAAGAAACGACAGAAGGCGTACTTTGATGCCCATGTTAAGGATAAAGGATTAAAGGCCGGAGACCTAGTATTAGTCTATACTCTAAAACAACATGCGAGAAAGCTAGAAAAACGTGGTTACGGACCCATGATCATAAACAGGATTTCAACTAGTGGAGCAGTACAACTGGCCACTTTAGAAGGCAATATTCTCCCTAGCTACATCAGCGGGTGTAGAGTCAAGTTGTATCAGGAACCTCTCACAGAAGAAATGCTAAGTCGACTCAACACTGCTAAGAAACGCAAAGAAGAAGAAAAACAAGTTCGAGAAGAAGCTCAAGCAGAAGCTTTAGAACGCATCAGAAAGATGAAGTTGAGACGGCAAGGTAGGGATCAACCTAGGACAGGTGTCTATGAGGATCCAGGATATCATGTGGCAATGTGTGAATTCTCAGGAATAAGTTCCCAAAGGATAATAGATCGACGTCCTTTTGTGACTTTAGAGATAGGACAAGGAGTTAGTGCAAAAACTGTGCGGGCATTCATTGACTCAGGTGCAGCCACTAGTGCGGTGAGACTTTCTTACTGTCGAGAATTGAAATTAAAAGTCAATCCTATAGAAGCATCATAGGATTGGGAGGTGTGGAAACCCCTTGCATGGGCGAGGTGGAACTTCCCCTCTCCATTCAAGATGTTCCAATGACAGTTAAGGTACTAGTGTGTCAAGATGAGGATCTCACTGAGTCTCTGGTCTTGGGTCAAGACTGGATCTATGACCATGCAGTCAACTTAAACCTAAGAAGTGGACTTCTTCAGGTATGGATAAATCAGAGTCGAATTACGGTTGAGTTAGATAATGGAGCACTCAAGGAACTAGAAAAGGCATAGACTCCTGGTCCTTCCAGGGGTACACTTGAAGTTGACCATGTTGTTCTTGTCCAAAGCTATGTGATGCAGAGGAATGGAGATCTCAATAAAGAAGTCAAGGCCTCGACGGAACTATCTTCTTTTCCAAAAGCCAGAGGGAGACAACAACCAAAGGCAGATCAATTACGAAAGACTACCTATGCTGGAGGCCAAAAGAACGTGCGAAGCAGAACAACTCAGCCATTGAAACAACTGTGGGTGCGAAAAGGCGAGCTGCCTACTGAAGTCAAGTTACGGCAACTGTCTCAACTTCCTATTAGTAATCAACAACATGATACTAATAAGAGGACTTCCAAAATTTCTTTCGAGAAAGTGAAGACTATCTGGGTACCCAAGAAGTCGATCAAGGCTGGCCCACAATCAAGACAAATTTGGGTGCCTAAGGCTTGCTTGCGGGCTCAACTAGTCCCGAACGAATCACATCATACACGACAGGGTTCACTCACTCAAGGAGCCGTTACCCACTCTTGTTTAATACGCACGAACACACAGTCACCCAGAAGCACGCACAGACTTACTTGTAAATGGGTCCCAAAAACGCATCATCCCCAAGCAGAATTACTCATAAAAACCTCCAGAGTCTCCACAAAACCAAAACCGAAAGCCATCCATTGTGTTTGGCAACCTAAGACTTGTAATAAACCCCCCGACCCCCATTTGTAAATTCATCTCCACTTGCTAACTACATCATTCATACACTGCATCTTTTCATCTAGCTCCTAGGACTATCCATTCATTAACTACACACACAGTCATCGAGCACTTACTGACCCACTAACCCATTTCTCACCTCATGCTAATGTTGTAACGGGGACAAAAAGTGTTCTATCTTGTCCATTACAATAGATCTATATTCTCACAGAAACAACAAGCAATAACAATGGAAGAAGCAGGAGGCACCAGTTCCCAGGCAAGGTCTAGCGCACAGATTGTGGACATCGAAACTCTCCTCCTAGAACCACCACTCACCGAGAGGCCTCAAGAACTTCAGGCGGTGCATGTTCTCCCTATTCAGGACCCTCCTCAGGGACACACTTCTCAGGTGGGGAAACATGCTCATTGGTTTAGTGATGTCACGGGACCATTGGGTGATGGCACCTATTTCTGGGAGGAGAAATTGAATTCAATGGCAAATGGGGACGTTACCATTTCTTCACTCGCGAATTTGAAAACTATCAAAATGCAGAAGTAATGCGATCAGTTTGGACCAAAGCGGGATTGGATAGCTACTTCAGAGCACATTTGCCTAAGCCAGATTTCCTTTGCTGCTCCTATTTTATCAGTACTATCACTCCTAGCAGAGCCAAGGGAGGCGATAGCACTTTTGTGCTACTCTCACTATTGCCAGGCCACGAACTCAAGAGATTCAAACTGACCCTCAATGTGGTAAGAGCAGCATTGAACATGCAAGGAATGCATATTCCCACTGAGAAAGAAACGATGGTTCCAGGCAGGATGAAGCATAAAGACCTCAACAAATTGAAGGACATGGTGGCAATGACACCTACCATTGCTCTCCACTTACAAACTATTATGCAACATTTTGCTTTTCCCGCACAAGAACAATTCACTATGCCACCAAAAAAGATATGGTTCAGTTTGTACTTGGCGGAGACAGAGAATCTCACCATCAACATACCTCACTGGGTCATCGATCAAATACACCTAGCCCATCAACGGTGGAATAAGAAACAGAAAAATGTACTTCATGGATGCTATGCTCTCACAAGAATAATTTACAGGTGCTTAGCGTACGGCGTGCCCATCCAAAGAGCACTAGTATGGTCCAGGGCTCAAGAGTTCCAAAGACGACTATCAACAGCGGGTCCTCCATCGAAGAAGATGAGAGGGGGAGTTCAATTACCATGCGCTCAACCAAGGGGAGCCACTACCACACCCGAGGTGACTCCTCCACAAACGAGGCGTGTCTGACCATTCACCATTCGCCTACCCAGACCAAGTGCAGAAGGACCCAACCTGGTGTTTCCTCCTATTCCAGCAGACTTGGAGTTCCCTCAAGGTTACACCCTTGCTGATCCAACAGATGAAGAAATCGCCCGATTGATCAATGAATTAACCTGGAGACAGAAGCAAAGCAGACCCAAGGACAACAACCCACGACTACCACTTCAGCCCCGACCCAACCGGGAGTAGTAGAAGTAGAAGATGATGAAGAAGAGACAGAAGAACAAGAGGCACACAAAGAGTATGATCAAGAATATGAAGAACTTTCAGAACTAGCAAGTGCCCCGGCATACTCAGCCCAAATCAAAAGATTATACGAAACCATGAAGCGGGTCCAAGAGCAACACAAACTGTCGCTCGAAACAAGAAAGATGATCATGAGCCAAATGTTAGCTGAGGAAGGAGTGGATGATATGTTCATCGAATCAATGAACCTACACGCTGACGCAGTGGGCTTAGATGAGGTTGTTCATGCAGCCATGACTTATATTAATCGATTTGAGAAGCGAGTGCCTACCCGTCCCATGTGATCGGGCAAACAAATACACATCAATGTATTAGAATCAGGAGGCCACACACAAACAGAAGAACCTCAGGAGGAACCACTCTCACCACCCACCTCACCTCTCAATACACATGTCACATCACCACCTGGCACTACCACACCTATTTCTGCCATTACCACAGTCGTCATGGGAATTCCTCTCTCCCCCGGCATCCATTTCGAAGGAGTTACCATGCCCACCTACACAACACTCTTCACAAATATCACATCCACTCCACCCACTGTTCCCATCTACACAGTCACACACACATTAGACACAATGGAAACATCACCAGCCACAGCACCACTCCCACCCCCCACACAACCTCAATCGCCCATACCCCCTCCACCTACCTCACCACTTGATTCCACAGCATTCACAACTCCCTTCCCCTTCCCCATCCCCCCTGCATCTTCATCTTTCCCTGCATCGTTTAATGTAAATAGTATATTCATAGCATTACATCAATGCGTGTATCAACTCCAGAGTGAGTACCAGGCTCTAGAAGACCGTCATCATCAGTTGACGACGAATCATCAACAACTACAAAGGCGGATTACAAGGTTAGAAGAAGAAAATGCGGAACTCAACCAACTCTACACCACCCTCGAACAAGCTCATCAAACCCTCCTGGAGACACCCCAACCATCAAAAGAGTCAGGTGTCAAACAACTCGAAGCCTTACTGGAGGTTTACCAAGCAGATAACCTGAGAGTCCGACGAAACTTAACTCTACTCTGAAAACACATGGCTACAGCCCTTGAAGAAAACAAACGTCTATAGAAACAAAACGAAGAAAACCTGGAAGCGGCCATGGAAGGCTTCCCCCATGAAATCGACCCAGAACAATTCAAAGCAGTTCCCTTAGAAACCATGAAAACCATCTTGGAAAGCTATGCTGATTTATTAGAAGCACATGATGATTTGGAAAGGGAACGGGATGAATTACGTAACCAGCTGAGGGAACAGGAGGTACAACCCAAAGTCATAGAAACGACCTCGACTTCAGAGGAAGTAAAGGCAGTGACAGAGCAGGTGGCGGAGTTGCAGAAAAAGTTACTGGAATATGAAAGGCAGCCTTCTCCAGTTGTAGAACCAGAGCCTGAGGAATTAGTAACCATTGAGGTGGACGAAACGTATGAGGAACCATACGTTCCTATGCTGATGCCAGGTGGTGCACAGAGCTCAGAAGGAATGGACACCTTAGAAGTTGAAGTACCTGAATGGCTCCAGACACTAGAGAAAACAGCAACAGCCCATGAAGATCGAGTGGCAATTCAAATCCAATCAATGGCAAAGTTAGAAGACACAATCATAAAGTCAGAATATTTCCACAGCATGTCTCATCATAGACGGATCGGCACCAACGACGATCAATATGTGCCATATTGTGTACTCCTTGCAGATTACAACGCAGAGATTCAATGCAGATGTGGCAAACCTCCAACTTTTGCCACACAATTTGGGCCCGATGATATCCCAGAAAGTGCTAAGAAAGGATCCATTCATCAACCCACCTGGAGGATCCGTCTTCTTGAGACCTACCCAGAGATGGTTCGTACTTGGACTAACATGCCACTTTTTATTAAAATACAATCCTTGTTATGTTCCACTCTTCCGCAGGCGCACCTGGCCAAAGTTTACAATTGCTGTCAAGAACATCAAAGGTTGCGCAAAGTGGTTAAACTATGTTTATCTAGCACCTCCACAAGGCCCTCCCACTGTGAATTATATGATTTCTACCATCCGTCTATGGAATACCCCCGATGTGATGGCCCAAATGTGCATGAAAATCTTTGAACTAATGCTAATCACATTCAGGACATTCAAGAATATTAAAGACCCCCACTTCTCAGGTGTCGGATTTCTTACAGGAAACCAAGATCTGGTATACGACATGAGCACCACCCCATCAATAGAGGTAATATATGCTTGGCACGCCAGAATAAAGTACCTCCCAGCTTGTTTTAAACAGACATCCGAGGAGATGTTCGTAATAGGATTCTGGGAATATCACTCAGAAATATTTGTACCCAGGCCCTCACATCTCCTCCACTTATTTGTTGTGGAGAGAACCATCCATTCAGAACAACTGCGGGTGCCACATCCGGACGTACCAGGACCAATGAATTGGGATGCATTGTTAACAGATCTAGCACGGGGGCTACGATTAGAAGAACACCACCTCACTGCCGATGTCGTCCAATATTATGTCCAACGCACTGCTAGACAAGGGTCTGTCAGAGACGATAGACGCGAGAGAGGGGGGGGGGTGTTGGCAGCAGTCAAGGAACTGAAGGAGTTGCAAGACAAGGAAGCCTACGAAGGGAGTCGGAACGAAGAGAAAGCACAGGCAGACACAGTAGTCAAAGAAGATCTGGCAAGTAGGCCATTTCAATTTTTCAGGCATTAAAGAGTTGGGCACACAAGAAGAAGGAGCAAGTAGGGAGCTCCACGAAATGTATGTCAACATGTTAGAAGAAATCCCTACACAAATAGTGATTTTCATCACTAAAAACATTGTAAATACCATTTCACCATTTTTGTAGCTCCATTTTGTGCAAGCCAAGGAGTCCTTGAGCTTGAGGAGCTTTAGAAGTATCTACCTATCAGTTTTCACATTTTTTAGACTTCGTTTGAACCTCCAAATAGGGTAGAGAACCTAATTTCTAACTAGGCCGGACACTAGGTCTGGACAAGGCCAAAACCTAGTCAAAAACTATAAAAAGAGCTAGAGAGCTCATTTTTGAGGCTAGCTTGTAATTGATTTGAACTTGTATGAGCATTTTGAAAGTAATCTAAGAACTCCATTGCTTCTCACCCTTTGTCTTACCTTGTGTGCGCGTGTGTGTGTATGTGTGTGCATGTCAGTGTGCTTCTCACTCACGCACTTGTGCCTTCACTTGCTCGAGGTCTTCATACCATCCTCACATCTTCTTGGATTGACATTAAAGGAGGTGCTACTCATCACTGAGCCACAACATACACATACACATACACATACACATACACATACACATACACATACACATACACATACACATACACATACACATACACATACACATACACATACACATACACATACACATACACATACACATACGCATACGCATACACATACACATACACATACACATACACATACACATACACATACGCATACACATACACATACACATATGCATACACATACGCATACACATACGCATATGCATACACATACACATACACATACACATACACATACACATACACATACACATACACATACACATACACATACACATACACATATACATACACATACACATACACATACACGTACACATACACGTACACATACACATACACATACACATACACGTACACATACACATACACATACACGTACACGTACACATACACATACACATACACGTACACATACACATACACATACACATACACATACACATACACATACACATACACGTACACATACACGTACACATACACATACACATACACGTACACATACACATACACATACACATACACATACACATACACATACACAAACACATACACATACACATACATGTACACATACACATACACGTACACATACACATACACGTACACATACACATACACATACACATACACATACACATACACATACACATACACATACACAAACACATACACATACACATACACATACACCTATACCTACACCTACACCTACACCTACACATACACATACACATACACATACACATACACATACACATACGCATACACATACACATACACATACACATACACATACACATACACATACACATACACCTACACATACACATACACATACACATACACATACCATACACATACGCATACACATACACATACACATACACATACACATACACATACACATACACATACACATACACATACACATACACATACACATACACATACACATACACATACACATACACATACACATACACATACACATACACATACACATACACATACACATACACATACACATACACATACACATACACATACACATACACATACACATACACATACACATACACATACACATACACATACACATACACATACACATACACATACACATACACATACACATACACATACACATACACATACACATACACATACACATACACATACACATACACATACACATACACATACACATACACATACACATACACATACATCACATACACATACACACATACACATACACATACACATACACATACACATACACATACTTATACACATACACATACACATACACATACACATACACATACACATACACATACACATACACATACACATACACATACACATACACATACACATACACATACACATACACATACACATACACATACACATACACATACACATACACATACACATACACATACACATACACAGACACACACATACACATACACATACACATACACATACACATACACATAAACATACACATACACATACACATACACATGGACATACACATGCACATACACATACACATACACATACACATACACATACACATACACATACACATACACATACACATACACATGCACATACACATACACATACACATGCACATACACATACACATACACATACACATACACATACACATACACATACACATACACATACACATACACATACACATACACATACACATACACATACACATACACATACACATACACATACACATACACATACACATACACATACACATACACATACACATACACATACACATACACATACACATACACATACACATACACATACACATACACATACACATACACATACACATACACATACACATACACATACACATGCACATACACATACACATACACATACACATACACATACACATACACATGCACATACACATACACATGCACATACACATACACATACACATACACATACACATACACATACACATACACAAGTTGGTATGTAGATAGTGGTTGCTCAAACCACATGAGTCATACTATGATTTTGTTTGTGAACTTACACAAGCTAGAGTCAAGAGTCACAATTGCTACATGAGATAGTATTGAGCATGTAGGATATATTGGTGAGTGTCCACTTAATGAAAACGTAACTCTCAAATATGTTTTGTTTGTTCCTTATATTAAAAGGAATTTGATTTTAGTTGGACAAATGGAGGACAATGGAGTGAAAGTGGACTTTGATGATAATCAGTGGTAGGCTTATCAGAAGAACAATGGGACTTCTATTATAAGAGGACAAAAGGTAAATAGATGATATACTTATGAAGTTGAAGTTCGAGACTGTTCAGGTTATACAATGGTTCAGGGGAATTAGGTTAGCCAATTTGATTTATGGTATAAGAGATTAGGACATACCAATGTTGGTAGATTTAAGGATATTGCAAAGAACTCCTTGGTTGAAGGTCTACTATGACTACATAAGCAAGATTTGGATTATTTTTGTGAGGTATGTTAGTTTGGAAAATAGGTACAAAGTCCTTTTTCAAAACCACAACTAGAAAGCTAAGGTATTTTGGACTCTATTCATGCTGATATATGAGGTCTATCTCAAGAAGAGTCAATGGCAGGTAGAAAGTAATTTGTAACATTTATTGATGACTTCTCAAAGTTTACATTCATTTATTTTATGGAACAGTTTTGCCTTTTGGATTGACAAATGCACTTGCAACATTTATGTGTTTGATGAATAATGTGTTTCATGAATATCTTGATGATTTATATTAGTCTTTCTTGATGATATTTTTGTGTATTGTAAGGATGATGGTGAACATGCATTGCATCTCACGAAGACTTTACAGAAACTAAGAGAGCATAAACTATATGGTAAGATGAGTAAATGTTTTTTTCCAAATGGGGAAGTGACGTATTTGGGGAGAATTGTTTCTAAGGAAGGGATTCACATAGATCCTGAGAAAGTTAAAAGCATAGTTGACTAGCCTACACCCAAATGTGTGAGAGATGTGAGAAGCTTCCTTCATTTGGCACAATATGAGAGGTCACACATTAGAGAATTTTCTCGAATTGCAAAACCTCTTATAGAATTGAAAAAGAAAAATAGAAACTTCGCATGGAACGATGAGTGTCAAAATGCATTTGAAGAATTAAAACAAAAAATTATAAAAACTTGCGTGCTAAAGATACCTAAGTTAGGGAAGCCATTTATTGTTGCATGTGATGCTAATGGAAGTCAAATCGGATGCATATTTTCACGAGAAGGAAGGGTGGTGGCTTATGAGTCAATGAAACTAAGGAAACATGAATTAAATTATACAAAACATGACTTGGAAATGCTTGTGTTTGTTCATGCACTTAAACATTGGAGACACTTATTGCTTGGAGTAAAGTTTGAATTAAGAACATATCATCAGAGCCTTAAATATATATTCACTCAACCTTTACTTAACAATAGGCAAAAAGGATGGATCAAATTGCTAAATGAATATTATTTTGATATTAAATACTTAGCAAGAAAATAAAACAAAGTGGCAGATGCTTTGAGTCGTAAACCTTTGTGCAATTCAATTTCTATTTTATCCTTTGATTTTGAAATTGGAAAAGAATTAAAAGAAGATTTATTTTATGCAACAATCTTGAAATTTTTGGACACGAATCCAGGTTCTATGTTTCATGGAAAATTTCATTTGAAAAATAATGATTTGTACTGGAATTATCGTTTATGTATTTCTTCAAGAATCTGTTTTGAAAGAAAATATTATGCATGAATGTCATTATGCACCTTTCTTTGCACATCCTAGCTTTTCTAGGACTTATGCAAAAGTGAGATTCATATTACTGGCCACGTATGAAATATGATATTAAGAGGTATGTGAAAGAATGGTTGAAATGTCAATAGGTTAATGCTGAATTTAAAAGGAGCCGTCGCATGTTACAACCATTAGATGTGCTTGATAAGAAATGGGAATCCATCTCTATGGATTTCATAACAAAGTTGCATGTGAACAGAAGTGGGCATGATACCATCTTTGTTGTCGTGGACCGTCTTACAAAGATGGCACATTAAAGCATGCATGCCAAAGCTTTGTATCCAAAATACCCTAAGAATCATGAACTACACATGCTAAATCACTCTCATATTTTGCTTATCTGTGATCTTATATAACCCATCACATAGACTTTGAGAAGCAATGATGACATCACCATCTGAGAGATCATAAACTATACATCTATCATCAACAAATTTAATAGCCAAACCAGTCTTGGATAGTGTTAAAATTGATAACAAATTTTTCTTCATCCCTAGCACAAATAAGGCATCTAACAATATGAAAGAGCTACCATCAACAATAATCAGAATGATCTTTCCAACTCCCATAAGAGGATAGGAGGATTTGTTAGCACTTTTGATACTATTACCTATTAGAGGAGGCTCAAGTGAAGTATAGGAACTATGTAACAAGGTAATATGTTTGGTTGTGCCAATATCAAAGTACCAAACATCAGAGTCTACTACAAACATACACTACTCATGAGAAGATGTTTCATAGCTGCAATGTGTTGTAGATGCCCATTCCTCATTCTTAAAGAAGGTAAGCAGACTCTATTTTAAGTTTAGAGGTATCTACAACAAGCACTCCAACCTCTTTCTTTTTTTCCTCTTTTGCAACCAATTTAGGGCATTCTGATTGACATGATCATTAGCCTTAAAGTATTTGGAAACTAGTTTTTGATTTTTTGTGTTCTTGCCATATTTGTCTTCCTTCTTTGACTATGAAACATTAGAATATTTTTTTTACTAGTAGGCGAGCTTCATTTACTTTTGCCATTCTAATTAGCTAAGAAAGCTTGACCTGCAACATGCATAATTGACATGTTCTACATAGACAAATCTTCCTACATGGAAATTGAGACCAACACCTCAAATGTTAAGGCACTTAGATTGCCTCTCATCATCAAATGAAGAGTAGAAGCAAAACTGTTATAAGAATCTAGAAGACCATTAAGAACAATCTACACAAGTGAATTAATTGATTGGATTCATTAGTAGATCTCAACTACTCTTTGAAATCCTTGATCTTTGCAAAAAATTATCCATTGAATAATCTTCATTAATCTGCTCATTTTCCAATTGTTTTTGGAGGTAAGAAAACATGAGTCTCATTTCTTGCCTAGTATAGTGTTGTAAAAGTATCTCAGGCATCCTTTTTGTTTTGCAAGAGCAAGTGTTTGGGATAGTGGCATTTGTTACAGAAAAAGCTATCAATGCATGTACATGTGCATCTTTTCCATTCCAAAGAAGTTTCACTATAGTAGGTGAACTAGGAATTGCAATAACATGAAGAAATTCAACAACATCATCTTCAACATTACCTACTATCATTGTATTTTCATGCATCGGAGGATGTTTTTCAACATCTTGCATAATATTCCACAAGAATTTTGCTACCAAGTCATGGTGCATCATAGATCCAACTTATCCTGAATAGCTAACATATGGAATACATCATTCCTTTTAGCCATGGTCAACAACTAAATACACAAATGCACATAATTGGTTGTATGTGAAAAAGTTGAAAAAATAAAACCCAATCAAGTTCTAGTAGACCTATACCAAACTTTGGAGTGCTTGTAACAATTGCATGTATGTTTGGTACAAAAGGACAAAATTTCTTGCAAAATCATTATGATAGTGCATTCAAAGACCAAAATGAGATCAAATGATTCAAAGATTATGATCGGAAGAATGTCTATGATGCCCTAGAGAAACCAAATAATCGCTCTAATAGAAAATCTTTGGAGTTTGAGGACTAGGAAAGTACATGAATAGCAAAAGGAATAAGAATAAAGTGGGAGAATAACACAACAAGATTGTATTATCTGTTGAATGTACAAAGATAAGTGACTTGTTAAGGTTATATGCATATATACAAGGTGAGGAGAAAGCCTCTAAAAGAGGGAAAAGTGCCCCATTGGTCCTAAATTTGTTCACACACATCACCACCAAAATATATCAAAAAAATATACTTACAAATCCATTTCTAGATTGATAAAGTAGTATTTTCAATGACACTATCCTTAGTTGGAAACTAGAGAATAGTCCACTTGTGATTGTTAGTGGGAAATTTTGGGGGTGCTTGCATCACATGTAGTTGTCTTAATGCATCATCATAAGAGAGCTTCTATGGAGCTCAGATTTTTGGCTCAGGATGATTGGAACTTGTCAAGAAGTTCCCTTATTGGACTGTCCCTAAGGTAGGTAAATTTACTTATGTTTCTTTTCCTTTCATGTGTGTGATGGATGGAACTTCTTGAGGGGCTTAGGTATGACACTAGACTTGGGAACCCAAATATGAGTGTTCTCCTTTTTAGTTACTACCAAAGCCTTTGCTATCCATATCTATCTTGTCGAAAGCACCATACATTAACATAAATGAGTACATTTTGAAGGTTAAGGAGTTTATACTTGGGAGCCCAAAGAAAGATGATGATTTTGTCACACACATTCTCAATGGCTTGAGAGAGGATGAGATGTGAATATTTAATACATTAGTGTATGTGAAGGATTCCCTACCAAAATGCTGGTGACGAAACCTAACCAAGATGACTTCGTGATGATTAAAGCTCTAGATTGAAGGAATCGTACTTGTAGAGGTGAATTCGTTTGGTGGCAAGTAGTCAAGTACTTTGGCACTTGTTACTTCACACTCTTGGGGTGTGTGTAATGAGTTTTTAGGTTTACCGTTAGGAGTGAGGAAGTAAGGGAAGAGTTAGGGTTAGGCAAGAAAGAGGAGTAGATTAGGGAGAGTAGATTACACCAAGAAAAAATCCCAAAAGAAATTGTCAAAATTAGTTTAGTTTAGGTCTTATGCAACTCAAAGCTATAAAAACCAAAAACAATTAGTTCAATTGATCACTTGTGAGAAGAGGTATCCTGAGGAGAGCAACGACTAGTATCGCAATAGTGGTATCATGCCTAGCAAGCTAAAGAGTTACATTGAGAGCACAAAGTTTGGTTGAGGCATCCTTGAAGGTAAGCTATATGTTAGAAGGTGTATTTTTTGAAGTCTTTTGGATAAAAAATAGTTGTAAAATGACAAAAACTTGTAAAAATATTTATGCAACTGTTGTAAAAATAAGGAAGAGTCTTCCTTATGTAGGATAGAATCTTATGTAATTTTTCTAGAATTTTTGGAAACTCCTAGATAGCATATTTTTAGAATAATAGAGGAAAGGACCAAAATTCAAGTGTGAAAAGGGACACTTGAAAATGTATATAAGATAATTTCCTCTATTATGAGGGGGTTGGTTAATCATTTGTTTACATGCTATCCAAGTGAATAGAGAAAGAGTTTCCTGCTGAAAATCGTGTTTTCTCCTCTTTGTGTGGTTTCTTTGATTTGTGAGTCCAATTCTTGTGCATCTATGGAGATTTGTGAGTTTCTATTGTGTAATTCTATTGAATGTGTATGAAGAGAGCTGAATACTGATGTGTTGAGTGATAATTTGAAGAAGAATGGTGCTGAAGATGAAAATCGTCTGTTTTCACAGAATCACGATTGTCTTGTCTGTATGGTACATGTAATATTTTTTAGTTTTGACTTCATAATTGTGTTCTGCTGATGAAATAGCATGTATTAGACACCAAGGTTGTGGAAAATGGTGGAGATTTGCTCAAGATAATCCAAACCCTAGAAATTCCTCTTCATTTTCACTATTCTCAGAAATCCAGCCATTTTTCTCTTATTTCTTGGATTCTATCATCTAGAAGGGGCTGTGGTCTCATGAATACTTCCAGGATTGACAAAATAAAGATGTATTGTTGATTCTTTATGCTAAATGATTGGAGAGGACAACTCCAAAGATCAATAACAAACACTATACAAATTTTTGGTATCAAAAACACCTTAGGAACACACATGCACATGATTAAAAGCGTTTTCGGTATGGTGGGGTATAACAGAGAGTTTTTTGATATCCATTAGGTGATACAAGGGGTCAAGAGTGAAGAGGTGAGGTAAAGAAACACTTTGCACCAAAAAAATTTAATTTTAGATGAAATTGGCTGAAGTATCATGATCAGTTGAGTTTTGGTATCACGATACCAAAATTCCCTAGTATCAGGATACTTGCCTAGTATCGTATCGTTGCATACCCACTTGAGGTATCGTGATACCATTCTGGTATGGTATCATCAAGTGTTGGTATCACGATCACGATCACCCCGTGGTATCGTATCGCAGTCCTCCCGGTATCGTATCATCCCGGTCACGGTATCGTATCATCGATTGAGTGGTATCATATCATCTGCAAAGTTGGTATCATATCGTCGAGGACTTTGGTATCATATCGTCACTCACTCTGGTATCATATTGTGTGTAAAGTGGTATTGCATCGACCCTTTGGTATCGTATTGCTCATAGAGTCAGTATCGTATCATGAGCATTCTAGTATCGTATCTCGTGATTTTTGGTATCGTATCGTGTATTGGACAAGTATCGTATTGTGGGCTACCTTGGTTTCGTATCATGGGGTTGCAGAGGTATCGTATCGTCTATGCCTCCACTATCGTGTTGTGCCACTCATTGGTATCGTATCACTGTAGACTTTTGGTATCGTATCGTGCCAAGTCCGGTATCGTATCATCTATGTGGTATCGCCAAGAGTAGTATTGTCCAAAAGTATTCAAGCTATTTGGGAGCGAAATTTGAAGTGATTGAGGAGTGAATTAGGGGAAAGTAAGGAGCAGACATAGGCCCAAAGGGGTGAATGAACTTAAGATCAGGACGGGTGCTTAGTAGCCAGAGAAGTGTCATTTCGTCAGTAGGAAGTGCAACCCAAGCTAGTCATCACTTGATCTACGCGGACACCTCTAGTGACTCAGAGGAGGAACTACCCTTGGCCTCAGAGGACATGCATGGTTCTGTTCCCAGGGAGAACTTTATGTCAACCATGGAGGGTGAATACCACACCTCTCTGTAGTATGTGTCAACAAATCGGCAAGGAATCCCTATTTACCTTGATGGTTTAAATAGGTCCATTGCAAGAATGATAAACTCTACCGAATCAGCAATAGTGCCCAGGCTTGTAGTTAAGTACGAGGGAGGAGTGTACATGGATAAATTAGTTCACAATCAGATCAACGAGACAGGAGAACTAGAGGGACAAGGTGTTAGAAGATGTATTTTTTGAAGCATTTTGGATGAAAAACAATTGTAAAATGACAAAAGCTTGTAAAAATATTTATGCAACTGATGTAAAAATAAGGAAGAGTCTTCCTTATGTAGAATAGAATTTTATGTAATTTTTCTAGAATTTTTGGAAACTCCTAGATAGCATATTTTTAGAATAATAGAGGAAAGGACCAAAATTCAAGTGTGAAAAAGGACACTTGAAAATGTATATAAGATAATTTCCTCTATTATGAGGGGTTTGGTTAATCATTTGTTTACATGCTATCCAAGTGAATAGAGAGAGTTTCCTACTGAAAATCGTGTTTTCTCCTCTTTGTGTGGTTTCATTGATTTGTTGAGTCTATTCTTTGTGTATCCATGGAGATTTGTGAGCTTCTATTGTGTAATTCTGTTGAATGTGTATGAAGAGAGCTGAATACTGATGTGTTGAGTGATAAGTTGATGAAGAAAGGTGCTAGAGATGAAAATCATCTGTTTTCACAGAATCGCGATTGTCTCGTCTGTATGGTACATGTAATATTTTTGAGTTTTGACTTCATAATTGTGTTCTGCTGAGAAAATAGCATGTATTAGACACCAAGACTGTGGAAAATGGTGGAGATTTGCTCAAGATAAACCAAACCCTAGAAATTCCTCTTCATTTTCACCATTCTCAGAAATTCAGCCATTATTCCCTTATTTCTTGGATTCTATCATCTAGAAGGGGCTGTGGTCTCTCACAGAATCGCGATTGTCTCATCTGTATGGTACAGGTAATATTTTTGAGTTTTGACTTCATAATTGTGTTCCACTAAGAAAATAGCATGTATTAGACACCAAGATTGTGGAAAATGGTGGAGATTTTCTCAAGATAATCCAAACCCTAGAAATTCCTCTTCATTTTCACCATTCTCAGAAATTCAGCCATTATTCTCTTATTTCTTGGATTCTATCATCTAGAAGGGGCTGTGGTCTCTTGAATACTTCCAGGATTGACAAAATAAAGATGTCTTGTTAATTCTTTATGCTAAATGATTGGAGAGGACAACTCCAAAGATCAATAACAAACATTTTTTGGTGCCGTTGCCGGGGAGTATTTCAAAAGCTTCATTGAAGTTGGATCTTGCTGGATCTTCTATTGTTGATGGTATCAAACACATGGAAAAGCTAATACTCTTTAATCAAGAAATGTGAACATGAAAAGGTAGATGTCTTTGTTTGTCTTTTGGGAGAAGAAAGCAATAGATAATCTTTTGAACATTGGAAGTGCTGAAATTTTTGCAAATTGATAGTTGCTCATCTTATTTTTTGAAGTAAAGTGTAGGTGTGTGAGAAAATTTGAATCAAGAAAGCTGAAGACAAGGTAACATGTGTCTATTCTTGCATTTTTAAAGTGCTTTTTGACCAAGTACTAGGCAAAAATTGTTGATCTTGGGAAGATGACATGATTGCATTAAGGAAAAGTCAGGAAAAGTAGTTAGTTGCAAGAAGGTAAGATCCATTTGTTAGCCAAGTTTAAGCAATAATCTTGAGAAAAGCTGAATTGCATCTTGAAAAGGGAAATATTTGAGTTTATCTTTGCAAAAAATTGACATTTGCATTTCTTAACACAATTTTCTTTGGGGAGATTTTACTCATAAACTGCTTTGATAGCCCAAGCATAGAAAAGTATAACCAATCCAGGAACATAGGATCAAGAGATCCACAAACAACAAACCCTAAGTCAAGTGTTTACCTTAATTTAGGGCAAAATACTAAAAAATTCATAAAATTCATTAAAACAATCAAACAAATTTCTTTTCTTCCTAGGTAGTTGGATTCAAGCTTTGTTGATAAGAGTAATAGGGACCAAGTGAAAGAAAAGCAAAAATTTGTCAAAAAATTAGAAAATTAGAAAAACACGATTCTCTGCACAAGATCGCGATTTTCTGAGTAATGTTGTGATTTTGATGCAAAAGTACAGGAGTATGTTGAATTGCAATTGGTAGAGGGTATTGAAGAGGAACAAGAGAAAATAATACTCAAATTTGCACTAAATAAGAAGTACAAAAAAAACACGATTTTCTGCACAAAATCGCGATTTTCTGTAAGAGAAATGTCCTGGAATTTTCAGCATATTTGGGTTTTTGGAGAAAGGTAATTGCAGGAGACTTCATCAAGATTGAGTAAGTGAAGTTGGACAAGTGAAAGTGGGAAGAATAGTGGAAATTACACAAAATCGCGATTTTCTGGACACTATAAAAACCTGGAATTGCAAGAAAAATTCATTTGAGTGTGTGTGAGAGAGAGAGGGAGCAAGAAAGAAATCGCGACTTTCTGCAACTAACTATTTTGGAGAGTTTTTGACCTAGCAAGCAAGGTAAAGGGTCTCAATACCATTTTTTTTGCATTATCTTAAATTTTTATGATTTGAAAGGACAAATGAGTAGGAAATAATAGGAAAACACGGAATCGCGATTGTGGACTTTGTGAGTTTCAGTAAGAAAATAAAGAGATGTTGAAGGTTTCTTTCATTGCATGTTAGAGAAGAGACATCGCGATTCTATAGGTGAAATAAAACTTTGAAAATCACTATCTAAAAATTTCCCCAAAAAAAAAAATTGTTCAGAATCGCGATTCTGTAATCAAACACAAAATCGCGATTCTCTGAATTTGGACAAAATCGCGATTCCCAAAACACGATTTTTATAAGAAAATCGTGTTATTTGCAATTGTGAGCAATCACGATTGTCTAGGAACAAAATCGTGGAAAACACGATTTTGAGCACAGAATCATGAAAAACACGATTTTGAACAGAAAATCGTGGAAAACACGATTTTGAGCACAGAATCGTGGAAAACACGATTTTGAGCACAACATCGTGAAAAACACGATTTTGAACAGAAAATCGTGAAAAACACGATTTTGAGTACATAATCGTGGAAAACACGATTTTGGACACAAAATCGTGAAAAACACGATTTTGAACAGAAAATCGTGGAAACACGATTTTGAGTACAGAATCGTGGAAAACACGATTTTGGACACAAAATCGTGAAAAACTCGACTTTGAACAGAAAATCGTGAAAAACACGATTTTGAATACAGAATCGTGAAAAAACACGATTTTAGTCAGAAAATTGTGAAAAACACGATTTTAATAGAAAATCGTGGAAACACACGATTTTAGTCAGAAAATCTTGAAAAACACGATTTTAATAGAAAATCATGGAAACACACGATTTTAGTCAGAAAATCGTGAAAAACATGATTTTAATAGAAAATCGTGGAAACACACGATTTTAGTCAGAAAATCGTGAAAAACATGATTTTGAGTAGAAAATCGTGAAAAACACGATTTTGAACGCAGAATCGTGAAAAATTAATTGAATGATCCTTAGGTCTGGGAACAAATTAAACACACATAATAAACAAGACTTAGGAAGGAAGGAAACAGAGCTAGTGGAAGGGGAAGTGCAAAAAAGAAATCTAGGGCAAGAAAACATGGAAAATTTAAATGAAACAAATGAGCCCATTGAAACTGGGGATTATAGAAATATCCTCAAATACATGTATACAAATAAGTTTGGAACCTATGTATATCAGGATGCAATGCATAAGTTTCTCATTAGATTGAGAAACTTAGAAGTTCCCCTGAACATAACACCAGTAGCTCAATTCAAAGATGGCAGGTATGAGGATAGGCAAGGATGTGTATACATCTTCTCCCAAGACCCAGAAAATTCAAATGAAGTAGGGAAATGTGCTGACAAAGGACCTTGGGAACATAATCTAGGACAATCAGATTTACCAAGACCACATGAAAACTACACTAGTACTGAGCAACAACAAGGGAGGAGAACACATGCGTCCCCAAATCCTTTTGAAAAAGAACCAGAAGGATTTAATGAATTTTCAGTCAGAAGAAGACATCATTGGCAACCTCAAGGTAGAATGCTTAGACCATATCAAGTAGCCAAATGCATGAAAAATCAATATGAAGGATATTCTGATCCTCATGCTCATGCTGCAGAGTTTAGACAATTAATTAGAGCTGAGGAGGTGGAAGATTACAAAGTCCAATTTGAAGCATTTGGTCTAACCCTAACAGGACCTGCATTATCTTGGTTCATCCCTTTGAGAAAGGAAATGTACCTAGATATTGAATCCTTCCTAGAAGCCTTCATTGGGGAATTCTCAAAGACTGGAATAAAACATAGCACAGCCACTCTGATACACAGTTTTAAACAACAAAAAGATGAAAATGTCAGAGAGGCAGCTAGGAGATTTAAGCAATACATTGACATATGTCCTAAAGAAGAAGTACCTTCCATGGCAAGACAAGTATCCCTATTCATAGAAGGATTAAGAAGTGCTCAATTAAGGACCCTAGTGTACTATAGGAGATGCCCTAACCTAGGAGCTTGTGTAAAAGAAGCAATAGATTTGGAGGATAACAAAGGCCAAGATCTGTTAGCATTTGATCAACCCAGATCAAATGAAGATAAAATCCCACAAGCAGAAGAATTGGCTCAGGCCATTGCTAAAGCCCTAGAGGTAAGCACTAAAACCAATTTGATAGACTCCAGTATAAACACAAATAAAAAATGCTACAATTGTGGAGAAAGTCATTTGGTACAACAATGCCCATATCAAAAGCCTCCACATTTGCAAGATAGAAAAACACTCAAATATTGTACACTAGAGAGGAAATGGACAAATCATACCAGGGAGGAATGCTTCTATAATAAACAACCCATAAAGGAGAGAGATTATGGGAGCCAAAGAGAATCAGGGTATATTGAGCAACCAAGACCTGTGCTTGGGCAACAACCTCCTATACCAACAAATGTGGTACCAATCATGCTGGCAATAGCCAGAGGCATAAAAGACGCGGAAGCATGTAACGATGGAGCAGGGAGTCAGTCGGATCTTTTTTCAAAGAATTATGTTTTATAAACACTCTTCAAAACCTCCAACAGTGATTTTCATCACTATTGTAACATATGTAACATAGAAAAACCCTTTTTTGTAATCCATAGCTCCATTTTGTGCAAGCCGAGGAGTCCTCGATCTTGGGGAGCTTAGGTAGAATGAGCGTATCAATTTTGGTTATTTTTAGACACCGTTTACCCCTTCAAATAGCACTTAGGACCTATTTTTTGACTATGCCGGTCACTAGATGTGAAACTAGTCAAAACTAATCTAGAAACTATAAAAAGAGGTAGAGAGCTCATTTTTGAGGTTGGTTAGTGTGAGCTTAGAGCTATTTTTGAGCTTGTAATTGAGATCTTGAGCAATAGAGTTGATTTCTCACCTTCCATTGTGTCTTGCTTGTCTCTTCGTAGTGTGTGTGTATGTGTGTGTGCATCTCTATGCTTCTCACCTTCACTCTCACTTCATCTCACATTCACGATCTTCATATCACTCCTATCTCTTCCGCGGATTGACATTAAGGAGGTGGAGCTTCTTAACGTGGTTCTCATCATTGTGCTAGAGCAACACCAAATTTGACGCCGTTGCCGGGGATCGAGTTTAGGACGAATGTGTGATGGTAAGAGTATAGCAAGAAGTGGCGTTGGAAGGTAAAATTTTCAGTTTTTGTTGTTGTTTTTACTTAGTTTTTGTTGTTTTTCACCTTCTCCACACTCCATCTTCATCACCGCATCATCATCTCCATCTCCAAAAAAAACAAAAAATTCACCATATCCACCCATTCTCCTCATTTCCCCTCATTTGTGCATGCGAGAGAGTGAGAGAGAGCTTTTGTGCTTGTGTGTACCTTTGTTTTCTTGAGTTTTCTTGCAGGTACAGAGCTCCACTGCATCAAGAAAGCTGCAAAAAGGTAAGAAATGTACTCTCTGTCAGAAATTGCCGACTGTGTCAGACCATCGCGATGGTCTGCAAAGTTCGGAATTTGAGGAAGGCAACCACACCCGCGTGTAGGCGACCCTTGCGCATCTACGAATCCACAGACGCATTTCAGAAATTCACATTTTGGTGGACCATCGCGATTGGCTCAGACCATCGCGATTGTGTCACACCATCGCGATTGGCTCACGCCATCGCGACGGCTCGGCCGGACCATCGCGACGGTCTCACGCCATCGCGACGGTTCGCCTGGACCATCGCGACGGTCCCAGACCATCGCGATTGTCCACCCCAAACGCAATTTTTAGGGTTTCAATTTTTGACCAATTTTGGGGCTATTGTTTGAAAATTTGTGGACCATTGCACTCATAGGAGACCCCTTAGCTCATATTTGAAGAAAAACTTGTTTGCTAGTTTTCACCCCCCAAGGCCTGAACGGTCATAACTTTTTCATCCGAAGTCCGTTTTTTGAGCTTTATAGCTCGTTAGAAAGCTCTCTACGAGTACTACGTGATCTCAAGTGTTTTTTCATAAAGAATACATTGATTTTTTGAGAGGATATTTTTGACGTTGACATAGTTGGGACTAGGAAAGAAAGGGGGCCTTGGGAAGAAAATTTTTGCCAAAAGTTAAGGGACTTTAAAAGTGTATAAACTCAAGTGCTTGATCATCCATCGTGAATTGGTCTAATATTGGATTTTTCCAGGTCTAGCAAGGGCAATCAAAGGCAACCAAAGCAAGGCAGAGAAGGGCATAAGGCTTGGGAAGCGCAGCTTCTTGGGCAACCGAGCAACCAGAAAAGCTGACTCGAGGTTGGAAGATTACTCAACCCCCTCAGTCAATTCTTAGCTTAGGATAAATGTTAGCATTGTGGATTAAAGACGATAGGAATGCTCAAGTGCAAGAGATTAATTGATCAAGTCTAAGACTAAAAGATAAGGGTGTGTGGTACGAAAACCTAAAGGAAAGAACATAAGTCTGACGGAACGAGAACTCAAAGTACCACAGAAAGTTGAATTCCTGACGCATACATTAAGACAAGAATCTAAAGAAACTTAAAAAGAATCAAGAAAGATCAAAGAATCATTGACGATCTGAGCGTGTACTGAGTGTACAAGGAAGAAAATTAATGAACCTTAGATCGGGCAAACACATAGGTAAGTCAGACCGACGAAGCCTTAGATCATCAGAGGCAAGTGTAGGAACTACTGCTCGATCGTGGGCTCAGCAATTGAATAGTAATTACCCCTACGAGAACTCAGACACGAGTGAATCAGAAACGGCATTTAGCATAGAAAGACCAGAAGGAGGGTCGAATGTTGCATATTTAGAAAGGCCTGAAGGACCCTATAGGACTCAATTGGAGTTTCTGCGAACCAACCGCTTAGGTGCCCGCATCTATGAGGATGGTTTGAGAAGACAAGTGGTGCAAATGCATAACCCTGATCAACCCATTGGATTGGAACATCCAGTGGTGAAATTTGAGAGAGACGCGTACATAGATAAGGAAGGAACGATGTATATCTTAAGTATGCAACCAAACAATACAAATGAGTTTGGCGTGATTCAGTTAGAAACGGAAGCGAGAGCACAAGGAAAAGAGCCAATAGAAGAACCTAGAACACCTAGAGGGAAATCTGTACTGACACGAGTACTAGTTCGAGAATGGACCCCTCAGGACAACAGAAGCATAGAGTTGTTTGTAAATAAAGAAATAGACGAAGCATTTTGGAGGTACAGAACAGAACAACCTAGTGAGGTAGGTTCCATCATAATCTACAAATTTAAGGACCCGGATACACCTGGAAAGGTTGTATACCTGGATGAAACTTCAGAAAGAGTATTTGTGGTGCCAGACCACGCTAGAAACACGTACACATGGAGAGGCGAATTGATATTCCCTCCATCTCTAACAAATGTAAATGCGAGCCACTAAGGGGCAGGAACATCCACAGCCCATGGTAATCAAAGAGAGAAAAACAAAGAAAGACCGGAAGTAAGCTTCACTCATCCCAGAGGGAGAGATAGAACAACCACGGACACCAATAGAGCGGGAAGACAAAGAGATCATGGAATACCAGGTGGTAGAGATGATTTTCCTCTACCTAGACCACATGAACATGCAAGAATATTGAGACCCACTCAATTAGTAAAATCAATGAAAAATTATTTTGATGGGACAGGAGATCCCTATGACCATGTCGCAAAATTCAAGCAAGTACTAAGAGCAGAGCAAGTCGAAGACATGTTCACGCAATACAACGCATTTGGACTAACGTTAAAGAACACAGCTTTAACTTGGTTCCAACCTTTGCAACAAAGGCAATTTAGAGACATCCATCACTTTTTAGAGTCATTCATCATTGAATTCTCTAAAAGTGGGATTAGACATGACACGTCTTCGCTGATTCATAGCTTCAAACAGACCCCTCAAGAAACAGTTAGACTCGCAGGACGTAGGTTTAGACAATATGTTGAAAGATGTCCAATGCAAGAGCTACCGTCACAAGCCAAACAAGTGTCATTGTTTCTAGATGGCTTGTTGAGCTCTAAACTACGCTCCTATGTGTACTTAAAAGAACCCAGAACGCTAGAGCAATGTGTAAGAATTTGTATAGACATTGAGGACAACTTAGGAGATGAATTGGAACTCTCAAAGGTCTATAAGGACTCAGACTGTTCATCTCTAGCATCCACGAAATTGTCTAACTCGATAGAAGACCTAGCAGAAAAAGTGGCTCAGAAACTAGGAGTTTCTAGTAAACAGGTGCCCAAGTTAACAACTAACGTACGTTGTTACACTTGTGGTGGAAATCATTTGGCAAATGTGTGTCCCAATGCGACACAAACACAAGCCAACCCTAGTTTGGCCAATACTGTACAATTGAGAGAAGATACACAAATCACACGGCTCAGGACTGCCCATATAACAAACAGGCAGTGAGACAGAACTACCCACAAGCATACCCGCAGCCAGGTAGGTATCAAGGCCAATACAATGCTCAACCTTATTACTATAGGCCTCCTCAGAACTACCCATATCAGGCTCAACAGAGACCTCAACCTATCTTAGCTCAGCAGCCACCCCCACCAGCGAATGTCATTTCAGTCAAATACGCTGCTGCAGAAGAGAATCTAAGTAGGGCTTTAGTGCCTTCTTCACCTTTGATCACAGAGAGTGACCCGAACTCAAACAGTTTTGACTCTACTCATGTAGATAGTCCACCCGCATATTACACGGTGTCACCAGAACATGTGGAGACATACCATTATGATAGTCCACCAGTGGAACCTAGTTGGGAGCCAGACTATGCTAATGTGATGTACACGAACCCAAACCCACGGCCCCAATTGAGACAGCAAAGACCACAGGGCCCTAGAGGACCATGCTTTAGGTGCCAAGGAGATCACTTCATAAAGGATTGTCCACATCCTCCGATGGCAGGACAATCACAGTACTATAACATACAAGGCTTTTGTGCCAATTGTGGCAAAGAGCACATAATCAAAGATTGTCCTAAGAGCCCAGTTAACGCTTCAAATGTAACACCGATCAACGTGATAGGCATTGTAAACAACGCAGATGGATCCAACCCTACATACGTGCCTATCCAAGCTATAACAAGAGCCCAGGCGCTCTTATAGAACCAACAACTTAATTAGGAGAAAGTAGCCGGAAGTAGTGAAGTTGCAGAATCTAGCAGTAAAAAGACTAAATCTTTTTTTTTTTTTTTTAAATGGAGGTTCGGCCGAGGCCTACTCCCCCGGGCTTTAACTTTGAAATTACAACTGTACAAGGAAGGGCATAGTACCCATGGGACCCCCCTTATCCCACAAGAACAGGGGTTAGACAGACCGGGAAGGACTTACAACGGGGTAGACGGCCCGAAGGCACAGCGGAGTGGCACGCCCGAAGGCAGTTTTCAACGCCCGAAGGCGGTTTTACATATCCCGCAGCACTGGGGGGTTGAACCCTTGCCCCTGCCTCAAGAGGCGAGGGACTCAACCGCCAGACCAGGCGTCTTGGGATTCTAGAGAAAGAATTAAAAGAAAATGGAGTAAAAGGATAACTGAGTTGGAAGGAAAGATTCTAGAGAAAGAATTAAAAGAAAATGGAGTAAAAGGATAACTGAGTTGGAAGGAAGTTTAAAAGAATCTAGAGCCAAAATTCTAGAATTGACTTCACAGGAATTGAATCAAGAAAACCCAGCTCAAAAATCAGGATCAGTTTTAGCAGAACCCATACCAAAAAACCTAGACATGATGTTTCGTGCATATCAGGCTAGATTAAACGAAGGACCTCAGGTAGCTGAAATGAGTAAAAACTACCCTCGAGCAGACTTAGAAATAGAGAGGACTAAACTTTGCATGAAGATGGTAGAATTAGCACAAGATTTGTTCGAAGCCTCTAGATATCTTAATTGGAATAACATGGCAAAACCGGAATTACACTTTCAAGGACTAATGGAGAGGCTAGAATACTTGATAGAAAGCAAAGAGAAGAAGGATCAGCATAGGAACCCTATTGTCCCAGAGACACAGGAAAGGAATGCACCATCCTTGTCTCAAGTACCCAATACAGAAAGTCAAGACAACCTGTCTTCCATACATAGATATTCACCTGAATTTTTGAGAGAAATCCAAGAAGAGAAATGGAGAAAAGAACAAGGAACCCATCCTCCTATTCAAGAAATAGACGACTTGCTGGAACAATTTCCCCAAGACATTCCCTCTATTTACGATGATGTAGAGGAAGAGCAACTGAGTGAACACACAGGCTTTGAATTCAATTCTTTACAAGAATTACCTCAGTTCACAGGACCTTGGGAAGCAAAGTCTATTAGTATGAGAGCACCCACGATAATAGTGAGGAATGAAGAATCAGTAATCCCTAGAAACACGGAAGTGATCAAGAACACTAAAGTACAGTGTAATCTCACTCTAGAGGAATTATTAAAGGTAAAACCAGAATTGTGGAAGCACATAGCAAATCAATTCCCTGAGCTTGCTACCACTTCCTCTCAGATAGGATCACATAAGAAGGTACTAGAGATACCCGTAGAAAAGATAGGAGATGTAAGTGAAGGAGAGGAAGGTAACACGTATCTTCCAATAACCCATCAGGGCTACACCACAAAAGCCATCTTAGATTCAGGAGCCGGAGTAGCCATCGCTACCACCGCTTTATGGAAACGTTGGGGTAAGCCAGCACTCAGACCTACCAGGATGAAGCTACAAATGGCTGATGGACACATAGAAAAACCATTAGGCTTACTAGAAGGCATATCTCTCACCACTTGTGGTGTGGAGTTTGAGCATACCTTTGCCATTTGTGACTTTGCGAAAAATCACGCTTACGAGATGATATTGGGACGACCATTCATGCGTCAGTTGCAAATTGTACAAGATTGGGAAACTAATTTTTTGCACTTGCAACATTTAGGAGTGACTACTAAAGTCAATCTTAAAGACTATTCACATCGAGATGTACCCCCAATACAATGGAATACCATCCATAAGACACCAGTAGAAACAGAATCAGTGCACTCATTAGAGCCAGACCCCTCATGGTTACACGAGGACACTCACTTATGGATGTGTAAGGTAGCAAAACAAGAGGAAGAAAGGTTAGAAGCAAGGACCTTAGGTACAGAACAACATCCACAAACCCTTCAAGACCCAGCTTACGCACCAGTAGTATTCCCAGATGAAGAATTCGAACCCCATGGTTGGGCAAAAATCCTAGCAACCATGGATGTAGCCATCAATGAAGAACAATGGACACCCCACTGTGACGAGGATGGCTATGAGATTTCAGTTTTTACAATAGAACCAATCATGTGTGATTCAGTTTTAGAAGAATGTGAACCGAACACGGATGCATTTGAGGATGCGAGTGATTTTGATTTAGAATCAATTATCATGGACCCACCCTTTGCATCAGAGGAAGAATATTTTTTCGAAGTAGAAATTCATTCCGAGAACCACGAAGAGATCATGAATGATGTGAGGATAGCCACTCAAGTGACTAGCAAGAGTGAAGGCAAGAAAAGAAAGAAGAAAGAAACCATGTCAGAAAAAGAAGAATCTTTGTTTGAGGTTCCCGAGAACTTCAAGAAATATGAAATTGAAGATAGAAGAATCATGGTACGAATGCCTAATAGAAAGGCAAATGATGGACAAGTATATGATAACCGAGAGAAAACCAAGAAAGTAATAGTTGCCATAGAAGGAGAAGAAGAAAAATGTACATACATAGGGCATGATTTGACGAAGGAAGAAGAAGAAGAATTAGTGGCCCTATTGCGCGAATATAGAGATGTGTTCGCTTGGAGTTACAAAGATTTGAAAGGAGTAGATCCAGATATATGTTCTCATAGAATCCCTATGACTCCATATGCAAAACCGACAAAACAGAAACCGTACACGTACAATGATAACTACGCTGCGAAGATTAAAGAGGAAATAGATCGCTTGATAGAAGCAGGATTCATTTACGAAATTGAGCATACCGAATGGGTATCTCCCATTGTGGTTGTGCCCAAGAAGAAGGGAAAATTGCGTGTGTGTATTAACCTTAAAAAATTTAATGCCGCCACGATTAGAGACAGTTATCCTCTTCCTATCACGGAACACTTATTGGAAAGAGTTGCGGGCAAGGAAGTTTACAGCTTCCTTGATGGATTCTCAGGCTATAACCAAGTAGCCATTGCTCCAGAAGATCAACACAAGATGGCTTTTGCCATTGAATGGGGCATATTTGCATTTCGTGTGATGCCGTTTGGCTTAACAAATGCACCCGCCACTTTCCAGCAACTCATGTGCCATGTTTTCAAGGAATTCTTACGCAAGAATTTGGAAGTTTATGTCGATGACTTATGTGCACATTCAAATGTAAGACAGACACATATCCTTGAGTTAAGACAAGTATTTGACAAATGTCGAGAATATCAGGTTTGTCTGAACCCAGAAAAATGCGTTTTCATGGTCAGACAAGGCAAAATTTTAGGATTGCGGTTATTATAGGAGATTCATACACATGTATGCAATCATAGCCAAGCCATTGTACTCTCTTTTGAATCATTTTGAATGGATAGATGAATGCGAGAATTCATTCAATGAACTTAAACGACGTTTGTGCTCAGCACCTATATTGACAACCCCAGATTGGAGTAAGCCATTCCATGTACATGTGGATGCATCCAATTATGCCATAGGATGTGTGTTAGCACAACCCACGAGTGAAGGTAACATAGATCTCCCCATAGCTTATGCAAGCAGACAATTGAATGTAGTAGAAAGAAATTACACCACTACGGAACGAGAAGGATTAGGGATGATCTACGCGGTAAAGAAATTCAGACACTATTTGTTGGCAAACAAATTCAAATTCTTTACAGATCATCAAGCCCTATTGTACTTAGTCAACAAGCCATGTAACACAGACGACTAATACGTTGGTTTCTATTACTCATGGAGTACGATTTTGAAGTAGTAGTTAGGAAAGGAAAGACACATCTTAGAGCTGACCACCTCTCGAGACTAACCTCAGGAGAAGCTCCTCAAGGAGTAGTGGATGAGTTACCAGACGCATATTTGTTTAACCTTGAGATAGCACCAGAATGGGCTAAGCCGATAGTCCCTATTCTCTCATACGGACCCAAGAATCCTAGGATAAGGATCAAGGAAGGAGAGATTACCAAATCTCAAAGATATCAAATCATAGCAAGAAGCATATATAAACAGGATAATCAAAAGATTCTTGCTTGTTGTGTAGATGAATCAGAACATGCGAATTGGTTGCAATTGGCACACACAGGTGCATTAAAGCGACATCATTCGAAACATCGAACATTACAAACTCTGCATAGACTAGGAGTATATTGGCCTACGATGGAAGCAGATGTCTACAAATGGTGTAAAGAATGCCATGTTTGTTGTGAAAGACCACCTGTAGAACATGCTACATTATACCATGTGTCTCTCACACCAGACTGGAGTGAACCTTTAGTGACATACTTGAGGACGAACACATTCCCTCAAGGAATGACTTTAGCACGACAACGCAGTCTAGAGTAGGAAGCTCAAGACTATTCACTTATTGGCGATAATCTATACAAAAGAGGACGAGATGGATACCTAAGACAATGTGTTCATGAAAGCGATTATTTGAGCATACTAGAGACTGCACACCAAGGTGTTGCAGGAGGTCATTTTGGACCAGATAGGATAATCAAAGCCATCCTCTTTGCAGGATTATGGTGGCCCACTCTTCACATGGATGCGCATACATATGCAAAGAGATGTGATGTGTGCCAAAGAACTCAGTTTCCTACTCGCAGAGATGAAATGCCATTGAAACCCATGATGGGCGGACGTGCATTTTCTAAGTGGGGCATAGACTTCGTAGGACCCATTAACCCCCCTGCAAAAGGTACACATGCGGAATACATTATTGTTGCCACAGATTATCTCACCAAATGGGTAGAGGCAAAAGCCACAAAAAAGAATGATACTCACACGACTGCAAAATTCTTATTTGAAAATGTCTTTACGAGATATGGATCGCCTATAGAGTTAGTGAGCGATCGAGGAACTCACTTCCTAAACCAAGTCATTGAATATTTGTTACAGGATTTTATGGTGATTCACAAGAAATCCGCACCATATCATCCTCAGGCCAACGGTCAAGCTGAAAGCACTAACAAGATCCTTTGTAACGTACTAACGAAACTCGTGAACAACAAACGTTCAGATTGGGACAAACAGTTACACCACGCTGTTTGGGCATATCGAGTGGCCTACAAGACCGTACTCAATGCAACTCCCTTTCAGATGGTTTTTGGTCAGAATGCTGTGCTTCCTTTGGACTTCTTGATACCGACCCTTAAGGTTGCACAAGAACATCAGTGGACCGGCCATGAGTTCTCAGCAAGAATAATGGACTTGGAACGATTAGGAGAAACTAGGCTAAAAGCAGCAGCAGGGATATACGCAGCAAAAAAGCGACAGAAAGCATATTTTAATGCACATGTGAAAGATAAAGGCCTAAAAGAAGGAGATTTAGTTCTCGTATATACGCTGAAACAGCACGCACGAAAGTTAGAAAAGCGAGGTTATGGACCTATGATCATTAATAGACTCTCGACAAGTGGAGCAGTACAATTAGCCACTTTAGAAGGAGATATAATGCCTAATTACATTAGTGGCTGTAGAGTCAGGTTATACCAAGAACCTCTTACTAAGGATATGCTTAGACGACTCACGTTGGCAAAGAAGCGTAAGGAGGAAGAAAATAGAATACAAGCTGAAGCTCAGGCAGAAGCTATAGAACGCATAAAGCGCATGAAGTTAAGAAGACAAGGACTAGGGAGAGAACATTATAACCATCTGGAAACATAACCCAGATATCCCATGGCCATGTGTCAAGTAAAATCAACCACTCATCCTAGCATAGTGGACAGGAGAACATTCATTACAGTCAGGCTAGAGCACGGCAACCCTTGCCAAGAGTTCAGGCTTTAATTGATTCAGGTGCTTCGACTAGTGCGATTAGATGGTCTCACTATAAGGATTCAGGAATAGAAATGCGGCCCATTGAGGCATACCTCATAGGGCTAGGAGGCATGGAAACCCCTTGCATGGGTGAGGTGGACCTTCCTATCCTCATAAACAAAGTGACCTTGACAGTAAAACTACTTGTGTGCCATGATGACGACCTGATAGAACCCCTAATCCTTGGCCAAGATTGGCTATACGATCACTCAGTGGACCTAAATCTTAGACAAGGCTCCTTACAGATGGGAACCTTAGATCAGAAGCGAGTGATACCGCTTGACTTCCCTAATGGCGTTCCAACTGAGGTTTGTAACCCTAGACCCTATGAAATGCATGCGACGGAAGACCGGAAGATCTTTGGTCAGATCAGTCACGTTACGTCTACACCAACCCACTCGAGCTGGGTTATAGACAGTTGTCAATCAGAAGGACGTCATGAGATTTTCCCTGGGGCTTCCTGCAAACTAGAAGGGGCAATTACCCAACCGCTAGGGCAGATGGACACAATCAGTGGTCAGGTGGGTTGCATCAGCGGACACATGGGCAAAACACCCTGCGGTGCCCATCCTTCCACACTTACTGCGGACTGGCCTAGATTAAAGATACGAAACGGAGCACTTCCTAATGGGCAGGTCACGCAAGTGTTGGACCTCCCTTCTTTTCCAAAGCAGAGTGTCCATTCGACCTCTCAACCTCAACCACAATAGATTCCACCACGACGAAGGAACCCAGACCGACGACAACATCAGACGACACAAAGAGGAAAGCAGTATCAGTATCCCAAAGCAAGAGGAACAAGAAAAATATGGGTGCCAAAAGAACAAGAAGCACCGACAGATTTCAACAATGCGGATAATGACAAGAAGAAGTCAAGGCAGAAGCAGAGTCAGTATTCAACTTTCCGTCGACCTTCTTCTACAAGTTCGAACATTCGACAAATTTGGATCGCCAAGAAGTACCTAATGAACCAACCCACACCCACGCAAATTTGGGTACCCAAACCATGTATTATAGCTCAACCCTCAAGCCATGTAACATATAACCCTCAGAAACCTCTTCATCCTTTAACCTCACCAAATCCGATATCATCTTTTGTCCCTCCGCAGAGACCTATAACCCGATCACAAACTCTTAGGAAGTGGATACCGAAACGTATCCAGAAGTCTTCTCCTAACCCCTTGTCTAACATAACTCCGACCCCGACTAATCTGCAACCATGTAATAACTCATTCATGACCAAACCTTGTATAAATCCACACACCATAACCCAACATCACTTGTAATAATACCTCATCAAGAAACGTATGTATCATCTGAACGCATGTAGGTGTCTAGAGACCTGCACTAGTTCTGCAAGAGGCATTGCATCAATCATAGCACAACACTTGGCTACACGGGTTACACATCGGCTATGGAAAGGGATTGCGGTCTCACCTTAATGGGATGTATAATTAATTTCCATACTAATGTGCTAATCTTTTGTAGCAGATCTTTTCCATTTGCACGACAATCATCATGCAAACCAAAGAAGGACCATCAGAAGCAGGCCCCAGCGCACCTGTAGCACCTATCAGTGTTTTACTCGTAGAGTCCCATCCGACGGCTCCACCGCCAGAATTTCAAGGTTTCCCAGGCCCGATGCCAATAGATGACCCTCCTAGAGGGTATACTGAGAAGATTCATCGCAATTCTCACTGGTTTCAAGGGCTAGCAAGACCATTGGCAGATGCTGAGTTTATATTTGAGGCTAATTTAACTTTTGATGACCGTACATGGGGCAAATATCAGTTCTTCTCAAGAGAGTTCGAAGGGCTCCAGAACACAGAAGATTTAACGCATGTTTGGGCCAGAGCTGGCTTCACAGAGTACTTCAGTGATCCTCTGCCTAAACCAGACTTCTACAGATGTTATTATTTGGTCACAACACTCATAGCTTCAGAGAACAAAGATTTGCCAGGAACATTCATTTTGCCATCTTTGGTAAACGACCCACCATATAAAAGGTTTTATTTGTCCAAAGATTTAATTCATGCAGCTATCAAAATCCATGGGACGCATACTCCAACAGAGCGTGAAAGACTGATCCCAGAACCCATGAAACGTGGCGATGTTACGAAGTGGGAAGATATTTCAGCTATAACCCCTGAGTTATCGAAGCCATTGAGAATATGTATGCAGCACTTTGCTTTTCCCGCGCAAGACCGATTTACGATGCCCCACAAAAGAATTTGGTTTGGTTTATATCTAGCATGTACTGGACCCTAGACGGTAGATTTAGCAAGCTGGATCATTGATCAGCTTTACTTGGCACAGCACCATTGGGAAAGAAAGAAGGTCATCAATGGATGTTGCGCCCTCACGCGCATTGTGTATATGTGCCTAGCATATGACTTACCGATCAAACGTGCAATGACAAGCAAAGAGCTGAAGGCTTTCAAAGGGACATCGAAGAAAGCTAGGAAGCCTAGTAGAGGACAAGCAAGAAAAAGAATGAGAGGAACTATTCCCTGCCTTCAGGTCCCGGAATCACCCTCACCTCAACCCTCTCCTGAACAGTCTCCAACAGAAGCCCCCGTTCAACCCATTCGCATAAGGTTATCAAGACCAATTACACCGGAGGGCACTACCAGCACAGTTGCTCCTCAAGCAGCCACTACTCCAGAACCTACAACCACGACAATAGAAGTTCCCACCACTATTGGTGCGGAAGCTTTCTCTTTTCCAATACCCCATTTAGAAACAGAACAAACAGCGCCACTGGATACAACTTTTGATTTTGAAATGCAAGATGCGTTCTCCAGTGAATTTCAGTTTTCAGAAGGCCAGATCTTTTCATAGGAATATGAAAGGCCCAGCTACCCTACCACACTGCGAGATCACCCACAAGGACAAATAGTGTCTAGCTCTGTAAGATAGAAAAACCCCTTTTGTAATTAGTAACTCCATTTTGTGCAAGCCGAGGAGTCCTCAAGATTGAGGAGCTTAGGTAGAATGAGCCTACCAATCTTGGTTATTTTTAGACATCGTTTAGACCTTCAAATAGCACCAAGAACCTATTTTTTAACTATGCCGATCACTAGATGTGAAACCGGTCAAAACTAGTCTAGAATCTATAAAAAGAGCTAGAGAGCTCCTTTTTGAGGTTAGCTTGTATGAGTAGAGAGAGCTTAGAGCTAGTTTGAGCTTGTAATTGAGATCTTGAGTAATAGAGTCTATTTTCCTACCTTCCATTGTGTCTTGCTTGTCTCTTCATTGTGTGTGTATGTGTGTGTGCATCTCTATGAATGTAGATGATGATGATAAGGTGGAAGTGTGCCTTCGTGATTTAGGAGCTGCATATAAGCTGTTCAGAACTTCTATATAGACCAAGGAAAATAATCTGAATTTTGCTGATTTGGTATCCATGCTGATCATTGAAGAAAAGAATTTTGGTGAGGATTCAAACTCCCAAGGAAAGCCCAGTTCTGAGCAGGTATTCTACGCTGGCAGAGGAAGAGGCAGAGGTAGAGGTTTTCGAAGTGGAAGAGGAATAGTAACCAAGACAAAGGTCAACAATAGAATCATGCAGAAGGAAGATGACAGTTTCGAGGCAGGGGGAGCCAAAGAGGTCGTAGAAATTTCCAAAGAAATGATTCAGGTAATGATAGTAAAGGATGTTGGAATTGTGGTAAACCTGGATACTTTGAACGTCATTGCAAGTTGAAGAATCAAAATAATAGAAGGCAACAAAACAACTATGCATCCACAAGTACAGCTGATTCTGAGAACCTGTTCATGGTTCAACATCACATGATGAATACGATGTCTGCTGGTGTTTCAAAATCGAATGATAATGTCTGGTATGTTGATTCAGGTGCTTCAAATCACATGACCAGTCATGCAGAATGGTTAAGTACTTTGCAAAAATGGCCAGTTCTTGGATATGTTGAAACAGGTGATGACACATCACATCCTATTGAGCATACAAGAAACATAGCACTGTCTATGGAGGATGGAAAGGTAAAACATCTTGCTGATGTGCTACATGTTCCAAATATAACAAAGAATCTGGTTTCTATTGGACAAATGGTTGACCAAGGATTACAAGTGAGGTTCAATGCTGATGGATTCTATGTAGAAGAGTACAAGCAGGATGGATGATTGGTCTCCAAAGGAAACAAAGTGGGTAGGATGTTCACCTTAAATATGAAGATTCCTGAAATGAATGCAGCCATGTTTGCAAAAGGTGTAGGAGTTATTGCAGATATAGAGATATGGCACAAATGGATTGGACATGCAAACTTGCAAAGGCTGAAATTGATGCAGTCAAAGGAGATTGTCCATGGACTACCAAATTTCAAAGTTGCAGAAATGAAAAAGGTATGTGCAGCATGTCAATTTGGAAAACAGTCAACAGCATCATTTCCACATGACAAGCATGTTAGTGGGAACATACTAGAAATAGTACATACAGATGAGTTTTTAAAAAGTAGTATAAAACATATTTGTTTGAAAAATAATATGTCTGGCTCCCCACTACTTCGTTGTGGTTTGTCTTTACAGGCTCCCTCGATGTCTGTGCCTTTGGCTATTGCCAAAACCCCCTCCCTCTCACTTTTGTCATCCTCGATAGAACCTTGTTGCGGGGTCTGTCGGATATAATTTTGTAGGAGGTCCTGAGCGAGGGTGTGCTCTGAAATGCAGATACCTCTTGCAAGATCTTCTTCGAGTTTTCCCCAATTAATTGGTTCAGGTTCCTCTGGTGGTGGGAGTCTATAGTGCATGGAGTACACTAGTTGTCCACAGGCAAATAGTTGGAGTAGGTGGGTGGGCCTGCTTATGAACACCTCTGAATGGTATTCCCAAAAAATGGGTAGTGAATATTTCTTCGAAGGTCATTTTATAGCACGTCGGTAAATACTTGATGCAACATTGCCAGGCATAACACACTCGGAGCAATGGCGTTGTACTCATATCATATGCTAAATCTTGATTGCCATGTTGAATCCCGAGGTGTTAACATGTAGTGCCTTGACGCGACGGAAGACTTTGAATACAATCTCCATCATGTCAAAGATTTTGACAGTCATATGCACTGTGACATCATCCATTCCTCGTAAGCGAGGGAGCGAGTGGTGAATCATTGCCATCATATAGCCTACCATGGGTGGTCCGGTGGGTGGAGTGAAATATGGATAATTGAGCCAATCCTGGCACTACTTGTTGTTCTGTACCTTGATTGGAAAGGCCTTCCAGGAGCAACGACATGGCATTGGGACCCAACATGGGTTATACTTTAAATGGAGTGGTGACTTGACCCATGTGCTCATCATTTCAGGATATTCTTGTAATAAATCCTGGTGCCAAGTTGGTTGAAAGATTTCACCTCTCTGTGCGTCCGTTGGCAAATCATCAGGCTCAAACTGAGTTGCATGGGAGGGTTTCTTGCCTGTCTCTTTTTCTATGGCCAATTGATATTCTGCCATTAACATAAAATATGGCTTATACTGTAGCTCATGCCCAAATATGTACCTGCGAGGGGCCAAATGAGCAAAGTACGGTGATTGTAGTATACGTTCCTCTGTCATGGCAATTGTGTGTAATTGTCTAGCCAAAGATCTTCCGGTCCTCCATCGCGTGCCTTTCATATGGTCTAGGGTTACATGCCTCAGGCAGAATGTTGTTAGGGAAGTCAAGCGGTATCACTCGTTGCTGATCTTAGGTTCCAATATGCACGGAGCCTTGTCTAAGATTTAGGTCCAGTGAGTGATCATATAGCCACTCTTGGCCAAGGATTAGGGGTTCTATCAAGTCCTCGTCATGGCACACTAGTAGCTTAGCTGTCATGTTCACATCGTGTATGAGGATAGGAAGGTCCACCTCACCCATGCAAGGTTCTTTTAAGCCTTTATCTTTCACATGTGCATCGAAATAGGCTTTCTATCGCATCTTTGTTGCATATATACTTGCTACTGCTTTCAGCCTGGTTTCTCCTAATCATTCCAAGTCCATTATTCTTGATGATACTTCATGGCCGGTCCACTAATGTTCTTGTGCAACCTGAAGGATCCGTATCAAGAAGTCCAAAGGAAGCACAACATTCTGACCAAAAACCATCTAAAAGGGAGTTGCATTGAGTACAGTCTTGTAGGCCACTCGATATGCCCAAATAACATGGTGTAACTATTTGTCCCAATCTGAACGTTTGTTGTTCACGAGTTTCGTCAGTACATACAAAGGATCTTGTTAGTGCTTTCAGCTTAACCATTGGCTTGAGGATGATATGGTGTGGATTTCTTGTGAGTCATCATAAAATCCTGTAACAAATGTTCAATGACTTGGTTTAGAAAGTGAGTTCCTCGATCGCTCACTAACTCTATAGGTAGTCCATATCTTGTAAAGACATTTTCAAATAAGAATTTTGGAGTCATGTGTGCATCATTCTTTTTTGTGGCCTTGGCCTCTACCCATTTGGTAAGATAATACGTCGCAACTATGATGTATTCAGCATGTGTACCTTTTGCAGGGGGGTTAATGGGTCCTACAAAGTCTATACCCCACTTAGAAAATGCACGTCCTCCATCATTGGTTTCAATGGAATTTCATCTTTGCGAGTAGGAAATTGAGTTCTCTGGCACACATCACATCTCTTAACTGAGTTCTCTGGAAACTGAGTTCTCTCGCACACTTTATTGGACGTTCCAATCCAATGGGTTGATCAGGTTTGTGCATTTGCACCACTTTTCTTTGCAAACCATCCTCATAGATGCAAGCACCTAAGCGGTTGGTTCGGACAAATTCTAATTGAGTTCTATAGGGCCGTTTGGGTTTTTCCAAATATGCTATGTTTAACCCTCCTTCTGGTCTTTCTGTGCTAAAAGCCATTTCTGATTCACTCGTATCTGAGCCCAATTCGTAAGGGTAGCTATTCAATTGTTGAGCCCATGAACATGCAGTAGTTCTTGCACTTGCTTATGATGATCTCAGGCTTCATCGGTCTGACTTACCTATATGCTTGCCTGATCTAAGGTTCATGAATTTACTTCATGGTACTCCTTGATTGTCAATGCTTCTTTGTTCGTTATTGCTTGGTTCTTTTTAAGTTCCTTTAAGTTATTGTTTTGTCTTACTGTAAGCATCAGGAATCGACTTTCTGTTGTACTTTTGAGTTCTCGTTCCGTCAGACTTAAGTTCTTTCCTTTAGGTTTTCGTATCGCACACTTTTACTTTAGTCTTGGACTTGAAAATTTTAATTTCTTGAACTTGATCGTTCCTATCTTCTTTAATCCACAATGCTACCGTTTAGCCTAAGCTAACAATTGACTGAGGGGTTTGAGTATTCTTCCAACCTCGAGTTAGCTCCTTTGATTGCTCTGTTGCCTAAGAAGGGGCACTTCCCAAGCCTTGCATTCTTCACTACCTTGCTTTGATTGCCCTTGATAGCCCTTGCTAGACCTGTAAAAATTCAATATTTAGACCACCTCTTAAATGGATGCTCAAGCACTTTAATAAATACACTTTTTTAGGTTCCTTTCTCCTTTGCCCAAAATTTTTTTAATGCCCCCTTTCTTTTCTAGTCCCACAGATGGTCAATCTCAATTTATCTTATCTAAAAACCAACGTTTTCTTTTCAAAAAAAAAATTTGAGATCACGTAGTACTCGTAAGAGCTTTCTAATGAGCTATAAAGCTCAAAAAACGGACTTCGGATGAAAAAGATATGAGCGTTCAGGCCCTCGGGGGTAAAAATTGACAATTAGGTTTTTCTTTCCCTATGAGCTAAGGGGTCTCTAATGAGCTTAGTCACCAAAATTTTTTCTCAAAATAGTTTCAATTTCTCCCAAAAAATGGAACCCTAATTTTTCCGTTTTGGGTGAACAATCGCCATGGTCTGGGACAATCGTGATGATCTAGGACCGTCACGATGGCTTAGGTGAACCGTCGCGATGGCGTGGCACAATCGCGATGGTCCAATGGCGCGAACCGTCGCAATGGTCTGAATGAAGCATCACGATGGTCTAATCGGCAAGCAATCGTGATGGCATTGGTCAATGGTCAATGCAACCATTGCGATGGCGTGAGCCCATCGCGATGGTCACGGGGCACGATGGCTTGAGCCAATCTTGATGGTCCAACTTCAAGGTGTCATGATGGCTTACCTGGTATCATCGTGATGGTCTGGCTTGACACGTGGTAGGATCGTCGCGATGGTGTGAGCCAATCGCGATGGCGTGGGGTCGATGTGATCATCGCGATGGTCAGGGACCATCGCGATGGCTCAAGTGAACCGTCGCGATGGTGTGAGACTATCGCGATGGTCCGACCAAGCCGTCACGATGGTGTGAGCCAATCGCGATGGTGTGACACAATCGCGATGGCGTGAGCCCATCACGATGGTCCACCAAACTATGAATTTTTGAAATGCACCTATGGATTCATGTGTGCACAAGTGTCGCCTACCTCGTGGTGTGGTCGCTTACCAAAAATGCCAAACTTGGTAGACCATCGCAATGGTCTCACACACACGACAGATTCTGATAGAAAGTAGGTTTTTTACCTTTTGGAAGCTTTCCTGCTGCTCTGGAGCTCTGTACCTGCAAGAAAACTCAAAAACACACTTGCACATACAAGCACAAAAGCTCTCTCTCTCTCTCCCATGCACAAATGAGGGGAAATGAGGAGAATGGGTGGATATGGTGAATTTTCTAAATTTTTTGGAGTGGAAGAAGATGATATGGCAGTGAAGAAGGAGTGTAGAGGAGATGAAAAACACAAAAAACTAATTAAAAACAACAACAAAAACTGAAATTTTTACCTTCCAATGCCACTTCTTGCTATACTCTTACCATCACACATTCGTTGTAGACTCGATCCCCGACAACTGCGCCAAATTTGGTGTTGCTCTAGCACAATGGTAAGTACCACGTTAAGAAGCTCCACCTCCTTAATTTCAATCCGCGGAAGAGATAGGAGTGATATGAAGATCGTGAATATGAGATGTAGTGAGAGTGAAGGTGAGAAGCATAGAGATGCACACACACATACACACACACAATGAAGAGATAAGCAAAACACAATGGAAGGTAGGAAAATACACTCTATTACTCAAGATCTCAATTACAAGCTCAAACTAGCTCTAAGCTCTCTCTACTCATACAAGCTAACCTCAAAAATGAACTCTCTAGCTCTTTTTATAGATTCTACACTAGTTTTGACCGATTTCACATCTAGTGACCGGCATAGTTAAAAAATAGGTTCTCGGTGCTATTTGAAGGTCTAAACGATGTCTAAAAATAACCAAAATTGGTAGGCTCATTCTAACTAAGCTCCTCAAGCTTGAGGACTCCTCGGTTTGCACAAAATGGAGCTACTAATTACAAAAGGGGTTTTTCTATGTTACTTATGGTACAAGAGTGATGAAGATCACTGTTGGGAGTTTTTGAAAAGTAATATAAAACATATTTGTTTGAAAAGTAATTTGTCTGGCTCCCCACTAGTTCGTTGTGTTTTGTCTTTACATGCTTCCTTGACGTTTGTGCCTCTGGCTATTGCCAACACCATACTCATCTACCATGCACTAGGTATTCGGGAACATCTGAAAGAGATGTCCTCATCTTCGAAGATGGCTAAGTATGCTAAGTTAGCCACTATTCTAAGGAAAAAAAGGGAGTAAAACTGGTGGAAGAGGCCAAAACCAGATCACAACCAAGGATGAGAGGCACCAAGAGATTAAGAGAAATGACGAAGTCAGAAGCACTTCCTGCTTCAAAAAGGATACATGAACTTCCAAGGACAAGTATAGAAGACAACACGCCCATTACAGAAGAGGATCTAAAAGAAGCAATGGAAGAAACTCACCACTATATTGAAGGTCAAGTAAACTTGCTGGTACAAGGGCATCACTACCACTAATCTCATGAAGACAGTGAGCAAAGAATGAGGCTAGCAAAAGTCCATAGATATAGAGAGTTGGGATAGACCAACTCTAGTTCATCCTTTGATACCTAAGAAGATCAAGAGCCATCCATGATGAATGTGGACATCAAAAGTGATTCAAAAGATGATGGAAATTGGGATGAATTGAATCAAGTCACGGATTCCTTTGGAGTGGAAGGTACAAAAGTAGATCAAACTCTTGATGACACAATCGTGGACACAACAAGGCAAGGGTCATCTAAAGAAGAAATACTTGTATTCAAAATGAATGATGAGACAAAGATTCAAATCACATAGGCTCGCTTAGATGGAAAAGCCCTAGTAAAGAAGCAAAAGGAAGAAAAGGAACACGAAGAAGCAGAGGAGTCCGAGCCATTCACCCCAATCGGAGTGGTAGCAATGCCTTCCCCTCTAGATGTTACATTTCAGCGAAGTGCTACAAAGTCCACCACTAATGAAGAACAAGGAAATGAGAGAGACATACATCTGCAAATTAGACAACCTCATAATGACACTATACATGTGGATCAAGGAAAGGATGTGCTAACGGGGGAGGCCCTGAGTATCCCTAAAACATGGCTAAACGTGGATGTGGCTCAACGAAAGCCAATGGTAAAGCAGATGAAACAAACGACCATGGATACTTAACAACAAATGCTCAAAGCCGATGCAGACTATGACAAGGCTATAAGAGAGAGAAGCCATTTCTAGGTAATAAGTGAAACCCTATCTGCACAATTAATTCAAGCTCAATAGGAACTCTTGGCCAAGTATTTAGAATCTAGGGAAACCATGGAAAAGTGCACCATGTTAACAACGAAAAACCAAAAGCTCCAAGATCAACTCAAAGAACTCCAAAGCAAGTTTGAAGCAGGTGAAGCTGAGAAAGCAAGAATGAATGCTAGAAGTAAAGTGCTTGAATCTCAAATAAAGGTATATATGGAGGAATCAGACAATTTAAGGAGCCAAAATGAAGAGCTTATGACTGCTATCCTGTGCAACCAACCCATAGAAGCACAAGAAGTGACAACAAATGACACAAAGGCATTAGAAGCTCAAATTACGAAGTATGAAGATCAGTTGATACAAGAGCAAGCTCTTAGAGAAGAATGGGAAAAGAGATATATGCATGCCACTTATGAAATTCGAAAAAAATGGAGGTGGTAGAGAATAAACTCATTGAACAATGCAATGAGGATGCTAATCAAATGGCTGCCATAGGAGAAGAACTATTGAAGAACAAAGAAGCAATCACAAAAGCAGCCAAGGCAATCACATAAAAAGATGAACTCATTGCACAATTAAAAGCTCAAATAGAACAATAGGCAACAACAGGGACACAAGTAGTTCCAAGCTCCAAAGAGGCTACTGTGGAGAGTGAGGTAGGTCCTCTTTCTCCCCCCATGTATTATTCACCTATAAAGGAGGAAGTAGAGTTGAGCACTGAAAGACATGATCGGGCTATTGCAGAACTAAGCAGACATGAGAGGGCACTACTGGTGTCCCAACTTATAGAACACTTTGAAGAACAAGTGGTAAAGGTAATGAAAGAGGTAAAAATTGAAAGCAAAAGCTTGAAACAGATTTTGAAGCCATTCAATATACCTTACACATTACTCAAAGAAGAGACACGACAATATATAAGGAAGATTACCAATAAAGAACCTGGTCATGATTTGCAATTCAGCCTTCAGACATTCACATATACACAAGAAAAATTTGGTAAGGTAGATCTCGAGTGGAGACAAAAATTTTTGGAGAAGAATCCCACCTTAAGAGTACACTGGGAGTCAGCATATGCACTCTAGGTTAATTCATCTTTTTGACCAATCCCCAGAAGACACTCCTCGATGCAATTTTGGGAAGCATAGTGCCAAGGTAGCTTAAATAACCAATGGCTCAACTATCCACTACTACCTAGTCCGCCACACAAGTGGTTATCGATAGAGGAATATATGGTGCGGACCATTGAGTTTTTGGCTATCAAGATATGTGACAATACCAGACTTAGCCATCAAAATGACCAATAAAATATTGAGTATGCTACTACACTGTTAAAGGTATTCCAGTACACGCAGTACACCTTTTTGAACTTTATCGGTATTAATCAAGGAGTAGATGCCCTAATTTTTTATTTATCTACAACTCCAAGTCACCTAACAATCATGGCAATATACTCGGGACTTATGTTTCTATCAATTCCATACATGTAAACATTCGAATAAGATTTCTTCACGAGATTTTTTGAGATGGACTCGGAGATATTTGTAAAAATCTCTTCCAACTTCAATGCGAGACTGGTAGCCTATGAGCTAAGTCTCTTTGTAGATCATAGACAGGCACTAGACGATGGGGTAAAGTCTGCACAATGGAAGGAGCTAATGATATGTCAAGCAAATTTGCTTAATCACAGAGAGCAAAAAGTCATACAAACTTACCCATGTCGCCACAAAAAGCCTATTAGGGATGATAGAGTTCAGGAGGAGGGACGTGTGGAGAGAGAGTCAAGCAAGAGAGAAGAAGAAGAAGATCAAAAAACAAAGTGGCTCAATAAGAAAGAATCAATAAAAAGAACCACCCTCTGCCCAAATCCCCGCATGGGTACGTATCAGGCTTCACGTGCATCAAGCTTTAATGAGAAACAGGCAGGGCCAGAGCACAACGAATAAGAAATAAAAGCTCAGCCCATTTGGATATTGAAGAACTCTACTGCGGTCGAAAGTTGACTAATAGCAAAGTCACCTTAGCCGCTGGGTGCATGCGGTGAGAAGAAATAAATAGGCCTTAGTAATGCAACCGGGTTGGATGAATGCAAACAAAGAAGTAAACAAGGTCCTTCCAACATCTCGAGGCTGAATTATAATGAACGGTGACCAATATCAAAGTCACTTTAGCCACTGGGTGCATGTAGTGGAAAGAAAAGAATAGGCCAAAAGCAATGCAACAGGTCCCGAGTTATGATCAGTTCCTTGACCGCTGGTAAAACTATATCATTACGACTTCCATAGGAGCTGGCAGTGGTCAACTATAAAGAGGCTAAAAGTTAATAAGGAACCAGATTGACTACAGGCACAAAACTAGAGACAAGAAGCAAAGCCTGTCAAGGGACGATAGAGACAAAGAGGGGGAGAGTGTTGGAGAGAAAAGAGGCATAGAAGAGGAGCCCCAAAAATTTTCAAATTAATTAGCATAATTTTTCTTCTTCAAAATCCTATGAAATTCCCTCGAAGCCATATAAATGCACTATAGGAGTCCTCTAGATGCAGAATCTCCAAATTCTTGTAACATAACTCTTGTAAAATAGTAGGAAATTAGAGGCAGTCAATAAATTGCGGGTCTCTTGTGTGAAAGGACCATTTTTAGGGCACATGTATATAAGTCACTTTGTGACTCTTGTAAACAACTTTTTGCCATTCTCAAGAATTGAAGAAGAATTTCGAATCTGCTTCTTTCCTGCAAATTTCCTCCTTCTCCATGATCTTTTGTGTGTGTGCAATGCTTGAAATGTGTGTGTGTAGGACTGTTGTCTACCCCTTCCCATCGCTTTTGAACTACCGTAGTGTGTGTGTGAGCCATTACCAGTTGTGGAGCGAGTGTTGGTGTTTCCCACCATTCATTATTTTGCTCATAACTTGAAGTGCATCTATCAAATTGGAGGGAAAGTGTGACGAATAGATGTGTCTCATTGAGAGCTTCAAAAAGAACCCAGTATTGAACATATTTAGAGTTTGGAGCTGAGAGAAAAGTTTGAATTTGTGCTTATTACTATAAATGGTATCGCGGCATGCATTTTGAGAGGATTAGTGAGTTGGCGAGGTAGCTGAAGCTTTTCACATGCATTGTAGCTTAGACACTTCACTTACCATCATGTGTGCACACGTCTTCATACACTTGGTTCTCGTGGTTCCTCGAATTGATAATTGAATGACACAAGTCCCTAAGTCTTCACGACTTAGGTACACAACCATCCATTGGAGGTAATATATATTTGTTCACCTTTCTAGATGATCATTCAATTTTTATATTATCTATTTCACAAAGACAAAGTCAGAGGTGTTTTATCACTTCAAAAGGTTCAAAAACCTAGTGGAGAAGGAGAAAAATATATAAAGACCCTCAAATCAGATGGACGGAGAGAGTCTTTTTCAAATGAATCTTCAGATTTTATACATTACCATGGCATTAAAAAAAAATCACTTTCAAGTATACACCTCAACAAAATGGGGTGGCAGAGAGGAAGAACATATATATAGAAGAAGGTTAGAGCTATGTTAAATGAAATGAATGTTCCTATTTCTTATTCGGTTGATGCACAAAATACAACCATATACATTATGAATAGGTGTCCAACCTCAAAAGTACATGGAGTCACACCTTACGAAGCTTGGTGTGGTATGAAATGCAACCTTTCACACTTGAAAGTATTTGATTGTGTGTATTATGTTGATATACCTCAGGACTTGAGACACAAATTAAATGTGAAGGTAGATAGGTGTATAGTTCTTTCATATTCTTCAAAGAAAAAGGGTTTTAGATGTTATGAACCTATCCCCAAAGAGCTTAAGGTCTATAGGCATGTAATATTTGATGGGTTTCTACCTTGGTATGGTAGAAAAGGTGTCTTACATATTGAAGATGCATATGAAGCTGAGAAGAAGTTCTAAGAGCAACAACAAAGCATGGAGATCAGTGGAACAACCACTTTGAACACACCATTAGAGGAGATTACTACATTATCTTTGAGAGGAAGGACAAGCAATGAAGCTCATTCAAGTGAAATAAGTAGCAAAAAAAAAGTAGAAGGCAAATAATGAAGACGTTGATGGGTAGACATGGACTCTATAAGTGATGAAGATGTGGAGAAATTAGAAACTCCATGATTTAAAGCATCCAAACCAAAAGGAAGGAGATTCCTAAAACCTAATGGTGAGGTAAGGTCATCAAATAGGGTTAAATACCCTATTCAAAGATTAACTTATGATTCATTCATTGCAAGACACTATGCCTAAATGAGTCAAGTTATAGCTTGTGAAGAACCTAGCTCTTTTGAGGAAGCAAGTAAGCATAGGGAATGGAATGAAGCCATGGAGGAAGAAGTCTAGATACTTGAAGAAAATTTTATAAGGTCATTAGTGCAAAGAACAAAGGACATGAAAGTCATCGGTAACAAATGGGTGTACAAGGTAAAGAGGCATGCAAATGGGAGCATCTCTAGGTATAAAGGAAGCTTGGTTTCAAAAGTTTTTTGTTCAAACCTATGGCATAAATTTTGAGGAAAATTTCATCCAGAAGCTAAGATTTCTACCATAAAGAGTTTGATTGCAATTTTACTCTCAAAAGGTTGGAAGATTTACTGGTTGGATGTGCATAATGCTTTTTCTAAATGGAGAGCTTGAAGAGGTAGTCTTCATGGAGTAGCCCCAACGCTTTGAAGATGAGAAGATTCCACATCATATATGTAGGCTTAAGAAGTCTCTTTATGGACTCAAACAAGCCCCAAGGGCTTGGAACAAAATACTTGTGGACTTTTTGGTAAAATGTGGATACAATCAGATTCAATCAAACTCATCACTCTTTGTGGACAAGGAAGGTAGCAAAATTGTTTCCTTTGTATATATTTTGATGATTTCATCATTACATGGGATGATGAATCCAACATAAAGGACATAAAGAGGAAGCTTGGATGTGAGTTTAAAATCTTTGATTTATAGATTTTAAGGTACTTCCTTCACATTGAAGTACTATACAAAGAAGAAGGTATATATTTGATGCAAATGAAATACATTGCGATCTCTTGAAGAAGTTTGGCTTGTATGATTGAAATTCCATTTCAAATGCATGAGAAACAATATTGGGTCATCAATCTTGCATTATGATTGAGTTAGATTAGCTCTACATCAAAAAATCATCTTTGGATTATGCAATAAAATATCCATTGAAGAATGTAGCATTTATGCTCATTGTTTGGTATTTCATAAGGATCTTCTATGAACACTTATTCATGAAAAAAATTAAAAGGATTACTCTTGTAAAATGATAAAATGAAAAATAAATTTCCATGAGTTCAAATTTGGTGAGATTACTAATCAATCAGTCAATAAAATCACCTAAATTCAAGAGGTTAGATTTGACATTACCTTTCTTAGATTTTAGGCATAGTAGTTTGTTCATCACAACAAAATCTAGCCCTCTTGAATTTGAATCCAAATCCTTGCAAAATGAGTCCTAGAACACTTCAAGAGTCTATATAAAGACTTTCAATCACTTGTACATTAAGTTAATTCAATATACATATGATTTGAACTTCATACTTCGCTCTACTTGATTTTTGTGCACCACCTTCTTCAACTCTAGTAATCTTGAAGAGGTTGCTTATCTCTCTACAAAGCTCTGAATTGGATGATTGGGCATTCACTGGAAAGGTAATACTTCACATATACAAATTTTAATGCATTTGATTTAGTGGATTGTGAGATATCTCCATTTTAAGATCTTGGGGTCTATCTTTGCACAACCCCAAAAAATGAGGGATACCTCTGTTGAGTGTTAAGCTTGGTCTTGGAGCATACCTTCCTTATTATTTGTAATCTTATGCATTTTAGCCACTCAAATCTATGTATAACATTCTCAAAAAGAAATTTTTCCAATTGTAATCATGTTGGTTTCTCTAAGCATTTGAAATTGAGTATTTCATCCCAAAATATCAAGATTTTTGAGCTAGTCAATGTGCAACCTTATCTATTTTCTACCAACTTCTTCTCATTGACTTTAGAAAGCACATGATGGATTTTATTACACTAATCACAAGCCTATAAGGTTCACTTCACACTTCAATAGTGGAAGGGCTGGTCCTATGTCGGTTGGCTAGACCAACCTTCATCACTTTGAGCCTCACATTTCTACCTCATCGAAGCTTCTCCAAATTCTTGTAGTGGTATCAGAGCTACATCAAGATGGGTGATAACTTTGCCTAAATGATTGAGAATCTTGATAGAAACAACTATGCTTCTTGGAAAATCAAAATGGAAGCCTATTTGCAAGGTAGGAATCTCTATGGGATTGTAGCAAGTGATGAAGCTATGCCTATTCCAAGAGCCAAAAGAGGACCTACACAAGAGGAGGTAGATAGAGTCACACCTTGGCATGCAAGGGATGCTCAAGCAAGGTCATACATACTAAACTCTATCTCTAATTTTTTGTTGCCACATATTAGAGGATGCAAAACATCTTGAGAGACTTGGGATGCACTTGAGAGCTTCTTTTTTGCTAGTACCAAAGCAAGAAACAACCATCTATGGAATGAGTTCACGCAAATTAAGACGACACCAAAAAAAAACTATCACAAAGTTTGTTACGAAGGTGAAGGAGGTTGCACATTAGCTAGCATCCATTGGGCAGTTGATTGAAGAAGAGGCCATCATGAGGTAGATTCTTGTTGGAATTATAAGTGATAAGCAATGGCAATCCTTCACCACAGCTAATGATCTCATCATGGATGTACAAACCCTAGATTTCAACATATTCCTTGGAAAAATCTTCAACCAAGAGGCCAAATAATTTGAAGGAAGGTAAATCTTATCAAGGTAATACAACAAGTTCTCTTTATTTAGATAAGAGAGACAAGAAGCACAAAGGCAAGAAGAAGGAAGATGATGAAGAAGACGTTTCCCAAGCCACCTATGTAGGCAAGAGCAAGTGGAAAAGAGAGAAGAAAGGAGCAAAGCATGATAGATCAAAACGACAAGATGTTCAACCTTGTGCCATCTATAATAACACCAACCACACTACTCAAAATTTCTAGTTCATTGGAAGGATTAAAAAAGGAAGTGGAAGACATGGATATGGAAAAAAGAGGCAGAGGTGGGCACAACTTCAACAATAACAATAGAAGTCACAATATAAGGGACTTTAAAAATTACCTTGAAGATCAATCACATGAAGATTCATTACTTCTAATGAATCTTAGTCACAAAGAAGGTAAAGAAGATGAACGTTTGTTCTACATAGATCCAAGATGTTCAAATCATGTTGCATGCAATATTTCTCTTCTATCTAACTTGGAAAGTCCAAAGCATAGACATAAAGTACAAACAAGGCATCATATTAAGCACAATGTGGAGGAGATTGTTAATGTAAAAGCTTCCAATGGTAGGAAAAACATTCCCAGTAAGGTTCTCCATGTACCCACTATCATTAAAAACCCGTGCATAGGAAAAGTAGTTGACAAGGGCTTGCAAGCTAGGTTCACCCAACATGGAGATTTTGTGGAAGATCCATGTCGGGCTTCAAAAAGATAGCCAAAGCTGACAAGCATGGTAGGTTCTTTACTTTTGAGGTAGGAGAAACCAAGAACATGGCTCTATTCAACTTTTGGTATCAAAGCCTAAGTGAGCTTGAAGTGTGGCATAAGAGAATTGCTCATGTGAATGAAAGAACCTTGAAGGATATATGCAGGGATCAAAGTGCTCTAGGGCTACCAAGCATATCAAAGCAACACATGATCAATAGACGTGAGGCTTGTTAGATTGGGAATTCACAAAGACAACCAGACAACCACAAAGGCTACATCAACAACAATCTTTTGAACTTAGTATACATTGATGTGTGTGGATCAAGTTAAGAACCTTCATTGGAAGGCATTATGTTTCCTTTTTTTTTTATCATAGTAGATGGGCCATTTTTTACTTTATCATGAATAAGAGTGAAGCATTTTAATGCTTCAAGAAGTACTTAACACATGTGGAGAATCATGCAGGTAAAACGTTGAAGAAAATCAGATCTCGTGGAGGGGGAGAATACTTCTCAAAAGATTTTGATGGGTTCTTGCAGGATGAAGGTATCAAAAGAGAATTAAATACCAGGTATTCTCCTTAATTGAATGGTGTTATAGAAAGACAAAACAAGGCACTAGTTGTATCAGCTAAAACAATGCTTGAAGAGAAGAAGTTGCCACACTATCTATGGGTGGAGGCAATCTTATAGTTGTATATCTCGTGAAGAGAATTCCATCCAAATATCTTCAAGGTATGACTCCTTATGAAGCTTGAAACTATAGAAAACCAAGTATAGAATATTGCAAGGTATTTGGTTGCTTCGCATTTCTACATGTACCTTCACAAATTAGAGGTAAACTACATGAAAGGGAAACTAAGGCAGTGCTCGTTGCCTATGATTCAATGCAAATAGGCTACAAATTTTATAATCCATCAACAAATCAATGTAGCACAAGCAGGGATGTTGTGGTTGAAGAATAGAGGTCATTGTATATTGATGACAAACAAAAGGCAAACTTACCTTATGATCTTGATTTTGATTTCCATCCATTAGGTAGCAAGCATGATACATAGGTCCACGATCCAAGAAGTGAATCTGATGATTATCAAGATGAGAAGTAAAGAGAATATAAGCTTTGGACTTCAAGAAGAAAGGCCAAAATACAAGAATGTGGAGAATGCTCCAAGCATGCTCCTAGAAGGTCAACAAGGGAGAGAAAGCAACTTGAAAGGTATGGATATGACTCTACACTTGTTACAAAGCACTCTATTTATTTGGCCAAATACTCAATTTGAGAAGAACCTTCAACATATGAAGAAGCAAAGGGTAACCCTAATTGGGAAAAAGCTATGAAAGAGGAGATAGAATCATTGGAAGATATGGACACATGGGAGTTGGTTTCAATGCAAACTAATCAGAAGGTAATAGGTTGCAAAAGGGTCCATACCTTGAAATGAAATTGAGATGGAGCAATTTGTAGGTAGAAAGCTATATTAGTTTTCTAAAGAATGTGCTCAAACTCATGGCATAGACTATGAGCGGACCTTCTCACGAGTTGCAAAGATGACTACAATTAGGACATTGCTAAGTGTAGCTACTGCAAGAAATTGGAAGCTACTTCAACTTGATGTGAAGAATGCTTTTCCCAATGGTTGGATTAGCGAAGAAGTATACATGTCACAACCTCCAAGAATAAAAAACCCTAATTATGCATCTTATGTATGTAGACTAAAAAAGGCATTGTATAGATTGAAAGAAGGTCCTAGAGCTTGGAATTTCAGATTGGTAACCTATCTACAAGATCTAGGTTTTAGGTCTAGCAATGTTAACCCCTCTCTGTTTGTCAAGAAGAATCACAATGAAGTTATATATTTGTGTGTATATGTAGATGACATAATTGTGATAGGAGATGACTTGAATGGTATACAAAAAACCAAAGGCATGTGCAAGAGGAGTTGTTGAGACACGTATACCTCCTTTTTGAGGTATCCATTAAAAAATGTTGTATACCTCCTTTTTGAGGTATCCATTATACCTCCTTTTTGAGGTATACCTCCTTTTTGAGGTATCCTTTTTTATGTGCAAAATTACAAGTACCATGCAAATTGTATTCATTGGGCTATTAGTGCAAATGTCCTTTGGACATCAAATCCTTCCACTTGTGAGAATCCTTGTGCAAGAAGCTGATATTTTTTCTTCTTTAAAGTATTCATCTTCTTTGTAATTTGCTTTCCAAATTCACTTAGCTCTAATTAACTTTTTCTTTGCTTAAAAATCAATCAATTCCTAAGTCTCATTCTTTAATATGCTATCATATTCAGCCTTCATTTTCACTCTCCACTTGGGGTCTTTTAGTGCTTCATCTATAGATGTGGATTCTTTTATAATTTCATCCATAAGAGTTATATTGACAATATGATGTGAGCTGCTTTGTTGCTCCTCAATCCTCTTTGACCTATGAAATCCATGTAAAAATGACTCTAGAACATCAACTTGCAGGTTAAGATCCTCAATAGGCTATTGTGCTCACTTTGGTAGTTTATTATGCATGTGGCAACAATTGGTTGGCTTTTTGATGAAGGAATGTCATTATCTAATGTCTCCTCATCATCGATCTTGACCTATCTATGGCAAGGCACAAGATGAGTTATTTCTTCCATTGATGATGTTAAGGTCAAGTGCTAAAGTGTTACAGAAACACTGTGGTACTGACCAGCTGAAATCGTTACCGAACAAATATTAAACGTAAAACAGTGATTCACCGTAAACTGTGTTAAACTTCTAGTATCGTCACCGAAACAACGTGGGTTCTTGGGAGTGGTAGGGGTCTGTTAGACAGAGGCCCTGTACTAATTTCCCAAATCTTTGCACAATAGTAAATAACCATTAACACGTCTTAGCTCAGTTATTAGCCTTCATCAAACAATATCCGATTTCTAGGAATCTGTGTATCTAACTCTTACAGACTAAACTGGCTATTGAGATAGGGCAGTAGTCCGAGTGTTACAACAATACTAACAACTAATAGGTATTATATTCTCGTAAATCAACACACAACTTCTTCAAGACGGGTATATATGCCGGATAGCAGACAAACTCACAGTAGGCAGTAAATCAACCAGAAGATACTATAATCAATAGATTCATTCGTCACAAAACTTATCAGTACTCTTCAATCAACTTATTCATGCTACTGAAGGTACTAGCTCTTCCTCATAATCAGGATTACCAGAGAATGATACCGAAGGTACTGAATCCGGTAGCACAACAGAGCATACGAGAACACACTTCCAGTTATCGATTCGGAATTCCCACTATCAATTAGCTTATGCAAAGAAATGACTGACAGTACGTAAACCCTGGGAACTTATACAACCGAACACAACGCCAACAAGCAGACACACAACCTTTTACTTACGATTCATAACTATGCACCACAGTATCAGTGGGCGAGGCGAGATGATCAGAACACTAACAAGACTCAGAATACACAACAATACATCACACAGGTTTCGACAATCACTCTGGCAAGTCCAGAAAAACGGGCTCTCGACCACTCTTTTTCCATTGCTTTATAAAGATGTTTACAGGATGCGCGTACCAACTTTTGGTGCAAATTGCGAAATCTCCGTTACATCCGGCATACATTTGTCCTACTCCGACGGCCGTCTAACACTGGCACGCACGGTGGACTCGAACCCGGAAGTGATTTTTGATTACAAAAATTATTGTTCATCTATGATTCCTTTTAGATACATATTTCTGGCTAATCTAAATGTACGGGCTATTTTCTTCTTAAGGGTTTCTAATAACTGTTTAAGGGTGTCGGGTTCTAATATTTGTGCATCTACTCTAACAGAACTAAGGGCAATGGCTTCGGTGAGCAAAATTTCGGCCCGTGTCTGCAAAAAGGCCTCTTGTAAGTAGAAGTCATTGGATAATGCTGCATCTCTGGCTGTCTTCATTTCACTTACTTGCTTCTGCATTTCGGTGATTCGGTCTTTCTAGTTGCGTACCTGATTATCTAATCTTTCAAACTGTTGATTCTGGAAGTGTATAGTTTTGTGATATGCATCTCGTTCTCTGCAGGCATTCGCTAAGTCCTTTTGATATTTGGTTTCCCTGTTCAATTGGTGTTTGAGCATATTGTTGACGTCGTCTAAGGATTCTTTCGTTCTCTGTAGTTGTTCCTCGGTTTGCTTAGCTTCTCTCTGTTGCTCTTGGTATTTCTGTAATGTGGCCTGCAGCTGGAGTCTTGTTTCTTCCAGTAGGTTTCCTAGCGCGATTTGTGTGTCTTCTGTATCTTTGATTGTTTGATTTAATCTTGTTATCTCTGTGTCGGCAGCTGACAGTACTTCCTCTTTTGCAGCCAGTGCCTTATCTCGCTGGCTTAAGCTCTCTTCTTGTGCTTGGAGTGTAGCCTGTAGGTGCTTGATCTGCTCATGGAGTGCATGGTTTTCTGCTCTTGCGGTTTCTAATGCTTCCTGGAGGGGGGTGATATCTGCCTCCATCACTTCCAATTTTCTTTGGAATTCATCTCGTGCATTGTCTGTGGCTTGCTTCAGTTGTTGCGGTAGTTGTTGGGATAGATTAATCAACATTCGACCCATAGATTCTAATTCCGAAAAAACTGGAACGGGGTGGGGTGGCAGAGGAGGGCGAGGTTGCGAAGAGGTTTCGGTGAGGAGTTGTTGTGAATTTGGTGGTGAATAGTTGAGGGAGGATGTAGAGGCTTTATCAGTTTCGGTGGAGTGACTGGGCTTGATGGGACTACAGGGTGGTTCCAGTTGGGAAATGGGGTTAACAGGGGGTGTTTTGGGGAGGGCAGAGTCAGTGGTTGTTACCGTGTTTGTTTGTTCTGCATTGTTCGCTTCTGTGGATTCCACTGCCTTCAGTAGCTTATCTAGTGCATCTCTGGAAGATTCTTGCTCATCTACCTGTTGCTCTGATTCTTTTTCGATCGAAATTGATTCTGTTTCTGCTCGATCCTGTTGTTCTTGTTGCTCAGTCGATGATTCATTGTGCATTGAAGTAGCTGTATCATGGAATGTCTCTTCTTCGTTCTTCTCTTCTTCTTTATTGTCATCTTTATCTTTTCCGACTGAGCCTTGTGCTTCGCTTTCGGAGGAGCTAATCCTGATTCATTTCCGGCGGAACAATTGATTGAGCTCTTCTTCATCTTCTTCTTCCTCATCCTCTAGTAGCTGTACTGATTCTTCATGCCTTAGGACGGGTCCTCGTGGTGGTGGTTGAGCTGCGAGTATGGTCGGAAAGAGAAAGGAGAGGATGTGGGGAAGTCTGGATCGAGGGGTGGTTCCTTTGTTGACTTGTTTCACTATGGCTACACACTCCTTATGGATATGGTGAAAGAAAAAGGAAGCGAAGTTGACGGGTTCATGTGCAGCAAGGTCGATGGCGGAATAGAACGGGCGGGATATACCGTAGGTGCGTTTCTGGAGGTTAAGGATTGCGACTAAGAACTGTAATGCAGTTCTTTCAGGTTCGGGGCGGTAGAGAATGGCGTATTCGTTCGATGAATGGCGGGGGAAAAGTTCGGTCATGCGGTCTACGGGGATACTTGGGCCATTCTCGCGACCTTGTGGAGTGAGGCGGAAGGCTTCGGCGAAGGCCTGGAAGGTTATTACGGTTCTAGATGGTAGGGAGGGGAAGAGCCATTGTCGTTCAGCGATGGGGGATTGGGTGATGGCAGGGATGATTTGTGCGAAGAAGGGATGGGCTTCCACTGAGTGCCATGGCAGCTCAGCGAAGTTGGCCAACCCTCGGGTGCGCAGGTATTCTCCTACCTCGGTAGGGATACCATCACATAAAGCTGTGTAGTTCGCCAAGGCTTCCATTGCGCACGCGAACATGAATACACAGGACACAGCACACGGATACACAGAACACAGAAAACACAAGCACAATCACAAGAACACAATAGCGTTTTTTGGCGCAACCGAAGAGCTTAAGTACAGATATTACGGTGGGGGGGGGTAGGAAGTGATGGTTATCATTGTGCGGTGCTGGAATGATAGTGCTTTTAATTTGGCGTGCATGCTTGAGTAATTGGTAAGGAGGGCAGCTTATGACAAAACACGGCTATTTTTAAAAAGAAAAGAAAGAACAAAATGAAAAGTAAAAAACAAAAGCTAAAAAAAAAATGCGATCCACCGCCGAATGATTTAATGCGGACTAGTAGCGCTTTGATACGGCCGCAGCTTCGAGCCGTTGATTGCTTTTGGAAGTGGATTTTCGGTCAACGTAGTCAACCGAAAAGTTGCTGGACCGATTTGCTCTGAGATTTTGTAAGGGCCGAACCAGCGTAATTTGAATTAGCCTGCGGATCTATTTGACTTTGCATTATAGAAAAGTACAAGCTGTCCTACCAAAAATACAGGAGTCTTCAGGTTTCGATCGTGCATCCTTGCCTGTCTTAGTTGAACTTCATGCATGGTTAAAAAACTGAGCCATCGGTGCTCGTCTAACTCTCTGAGTGTGTCCAACGGAAATGATAGTGAGTCTTCCGGTAGCAGTTTCTGGGTAATGGCTACTCGTAAACTTGGTATAACTATCTCCATTGGTGCTATTGCTTCTAAGCCATAAGCTAATTTGAAAGGTGTCAATCCTGTTGTTACCTTGTAGGTAGTCCAGTATGCCCATAACACTGCAGGTAACAGTTGATCCCATCTTTCCGGTGCTTCCATGATCAATTTCCGAAGTATATTCAGCAGAGATTTGTTTGTACTTTCGGCCAAACCATTAGCACGCGGATAATAAGAAGAACTAAATTTATGTGTGACTTGGAACGACTGTGTAAGTGCCTTCATTAAATTGTTTACAAAATGAGTGCCTTGATCTGATACAATTTCCAGTGGTAATCCAAAACGTGGAAAGAAATCGGTTAGTAGAAACTTTGCTACCGTAACGGCTGTAGCAGACCGTAAAGCCCAGGCTTCAGCCCATCTGGTTGCATAGTCTGTACAGGTCAATATGTAACGGTTATTACTGAAGACTGCTGGGGGTGTAATTGGACCGATAAAATCTAGACCCCATTTCTGGAAAGGTTCCAATGGTAAGATGGGTTGCAGAGGAAAGAGATGACGTTGCAGAGGCTGTCCAGCTCTTTGGCAAGTATCACATTGTTTGACAAACTGTAATATATCTCTGTACATCGTTGGTCACCAGAGACCACTCTGCAGAACTTTCCGCTGAGTTAGATCTGCAGCAAAGTGACCACCGGAAGGAATCGAGTGAGCCAAAGTGATAACTGAGTTAACTTCATGTGGTGGAATACATCGAAGTAGGATTCCGGTGTGATCTACATAATATAATTCTCCAGCAATTAACCGAAATCGGCGGCTAAAGACTGCAATTTTCTTGCGTACTGCTCTAGAAGTCTGAGATGGAAGGCAACCATCAGTAAGAAAGGTCAAGATCTGATCATAATATGAAAATGGGATAGGTGGGTTTGCAGAATCTTCATTAATTGGTTCTGACACATAAATCGCAGGTGTCGTGTCATCTATGCCCACCGGAGCTTCACCGGAATCTAAGCGGGATAAAAAATCTGCTAAGGCATGTGAACTGCGTGGCCGGTGAATGACTTCGTAGTCAAATTCCTACAAGAGTAAGACCCATCGCGCTAATCGACCACCTAGATGCTGTTGTCGAACTAGATAGACAAGTGCAGCATGATCTACATGAAATGTGAATTTACGGCCTAGCAAGTAATGTCTGAATTTCTTGACCGAATATACTAGCCCTAGACATTCTCTTTCTGTTACAGAGTATTTTTTCTCAGCAGGGGCTAATCTTCGACTTTCATAATACACTGGTCTGAACCATTTATCAATTTGTTGCATCAACACACTTCCTATTGCTATATCTGAAGCATTGACAAATACATGAAATGGGTGATCCCAGTCAGGCGGTTGTAAGATAGGAACTTGTGTTAATAAATGCTTTAAACGATCAAATGCTACCTGGCATTCCTGGGTCCATTCAAATTGTCGAGGTGTTTTGCTGATTAGCTTGTTTAGTGGTATAGCCAGATGAGCAAGCCACCGTAAGTGCCTTCCATGCCACCGTACTTGGCCCATAAAGCGCATAACTTCTTTTGGAGTAGCTGGCACCGGAGCTTCTAATACTGCCGAAATTTTATCTGGATCTACTTGGATACCTTGTGCAGATACAATGTGGCCAAGTAATTTGCCACATGAGAAGGCAAACACTGATTTGTTTGGGTTCAAGCAGAGTCTATACTCTCTGCATTTCTGAAAGCAGCACCGTAAATGGAACAGGTGTGCTATCATCTTACCGAAAATTGAAAAATCGTCGAGATATACTTGCATAAATGAAGTGAGATAAGGAAAATATCTCCTGCATACATCTTTGAAATGTGCTTGGTGCATTTCTCAATCAAAACCACATTACCGTACAAGCAAAGACACCCCAGTTGGTAATAAATGTAGTTTTTGGTATATCTTCTTCGGCCATTCTCACTTGGTTGTAGCCACTGTATCCATCTAGGAATGAATACATCTCGTGACCTGCTACTCTATCAAGCATGGTATCCACAAAAGGGATTGGAAAAGGATCCGATACGGTTGCTGCATTTAATTTTTGGTAATCTACACAGATTCTCAATTGCTTGTTTTTCTTAGGCACAATCACAATTGGAGAGATCCATTCAGCATGCTCTACTGGCACGATGAATCCGACTTTTAATAACCTATCAAGTTCTGCCTTTACCTGAGATGCATAATGGGGATTCATCCGGTAGCTGGTTTGCTTTATCGGTCTTGATTCTGGCTTCAGCATGACCCTGTGCTGGTAGATACGGGGGTCCAATCCTTTCATGTCTTTGTAGTCCCATGCAAAGACGTCAGTGAATTCTCGGAGTAGTTGGATTAAGCTTGCTTGAAATGTTTCTGGTAAGTTTTGCTTTATCTTTACATGACGCGGATGATCTTCTTCTCCTAAATTGTAAGTGATCAGCTGATCTTCGGGGACATAGAACTGTTGATGTTTTTTTGTGTTGTTTGTTGGTTTAAGAAGTTGCTGCAGTTCATCGTCATGTGTCGAAACAGTGTCTTCCTTCTTAGCCTCTTCTGTGATGGGTATTACTGTACAAACTGAAGCATTCCAATTATCTACAATAGTCTGTAGATCAACAATTCCTAAGGAAATTAAATCAGCGTTATTCTTCAGAAACTCTTCTTCTTCATCGTGTGACAATCCATCTAGCATATGGACTGGTTCAGCAAAATACGGTCTAGCATGTAGCTCGCAAGGTTGCATCTAATTTTACCACATATCTACGATTGGCACCTTTAAACGTAAGCTCTTGTGTAGACCAGTCCTGTATTACCTTCGCATGCTTCAGCCAAGGTCGGCCGAAAAGAAGGTTGTAATCCAAAGTGGTTTCCGACAAATCTAGTATAACAAAGGTCATTTTAAAGGTCGTACCTTGTAAAGTGATGGGTACATTCTGAACAAGTCCTACGGGATGGGCTCTTGATTGATCTACCATTCTGACAAAAAATTGAACTGGTTCGATTTCGGTCCATCCTAATCTTTTGCATACTGCCACAGTTGCAATGTTAACACCAGAGCCTCCATCAATTAATACCTGCGTAATCTTATGATTCTTATACCATACTATAATTAAGGGGACTAAATGATCAACCATAGAATCAGGTTCCGGTTGAACTACTGTTGTCGCCGGAATACAAGAAGGTACCGGACTGAACTGTTGTTGGAATTGTTGGCGAATCCCAGGTGCTAATGCCAGTAGTTAGCCCAGAGGCAGAGTGATAGATGCCTTAGATAAGATTTCCCAAGCCTGTTGAGATTGATTGATAGACTCTACTGATGTTGAAGTTGATGTCTCTGCTGATGCGGAGGTGTCTACGGTTGGTAATGTATCTGCTGCTAATGATGTTCATGCTGCTAACTCCCTTTGTTGTGTTCCTTCCTTTGTTAACGAGGGCTGGGTTACCGGAATAGGTTCTGGGAAGACAGGTGGTTCTACTGTGGTCCATTGACTAGCCTTGTTGTACATTATGTGTTGTTCACGTAACCCTGGTTCAAATATTTCTGCTGCTGGTTGCAGTTGTTTACCGGAACGGGTCTGAACTGCAGCAGCCTGTGTCTCCACCGGTGTGATTTTTACCATGTTGGCCATTGGATTTTGACGTTCGTTCTTCCTTTGATCATACTCAGCTGCATCCTTGCAAAATCTCCTAATATGTCCAAATTCACCACAAAAATGGCAGCGTGGTGGTGGTAAATTGGGATTTTCCGGTGGTGGTCCATTCTGCCAGCGGTTTGCATTATAGTTGTTATTCCTCTGTCCTCGGTAATTTTGATATCCTTACTGCTCGTCGTTTCTCAATTGTGGAGGCACATAGTGGTTGGCCGGCTGCCCTTGTTCCTGGATAATTGCATTGACAGTCGCTGTTCCCTGTACTCTAGCGTTGTATGCGTAGTTTTCGGTGGTGTGTCCGGCAGTGTTGCAGATAGCGCAGAATGTCTGATTAAGTGCGCAATTGGCACTGGTATGTCCTGAATTTTTGCATGTGTTACAGTATACTTGTCTAGTCATATCTTCTGCAACATTTTTGTTTGCTTTTAACCATTCCAAATCTTCTATAAATCCACCGACTTTGTGTTCCAGTTGTAGAGTCATTGCAATGACTGCATCGAGGGACATGGCTCTGACACATCTTATGATCATGATCTGCTTAAGTTGTGGAACCAAGCCATTGATGAACCACTGAGTGATAACGTCATCTGGCAAGTTAGCATGGGCCGATGGTAGCTGCCTTAAGTGTGTTCTGAAGAGAGTAGCATACTCCTGTACGGTTTGATTTGGTTTCTGTCTATTGTTTTGCAGATAGTCAAAAATTTCGGCTGGATTCTTTTTTAGCCTGAATCGCTGTAGAAAAGCATCTCGTACTGCTTCGTAGGTGCCGAAATGATTAATATCATATTCTGTAAGCCATCTAGCTGCTTCATTAACAAGTGTAGATTGGAAGACAATGGCTTTGTAGGCTTGATCCGGTGGATGGTTGAGAACTGCATAGCTTATCTCGAAAGTGCGTACGTGAGCATCCGGATCATCTCCTGGAAATCCACCAAACTTCATGTATGTCACTCCCGTTGGAGGTGGCCTGAGTGGACATGACTGTTGTTGTTGTTGTTGTCTGTTCATCGTGAGTGTATTATACCTTCCTTCTGTATCTAGGGTCTGAATATCTGAACTACCGGAATCTGTATCGTCGGATGGCGCACTTTCCGGTGCGATTATCTTACTTAATATGCTTCGAATCTCTGTTTCGAACAGCTTTCCTTCCTTCTTGATGTCCAGTGTATGGGAACTCGCTTCCAAGCGTGGTGATTGGGCTAAAGATTCAGCAGAAAATGCTAAATCGTCACCGAAAAACTGTGATTCTCTTACCGAAATATCACCGGAAGGCACCGAAATTATGCCCGAATACGGTGTTTTTTCGCCTTCGCCGAGTTCTTTGACTAGAGTGTTTCTAATCGTACATGAATCTGAATCTTTTTCCAAGATTGTTAAACTAATTTCCAACTGCGTCTTGGTAGGTTCTGGGCTTACTATATCTTCGACAGACTGTGCCGAAATAGTACCGGAATGTACCAGAGTCGTAACACGTTCTACCGGAATATGACCGGAATCAGTTTTAACGTTCTTAACTTTCTTGAAAACTGGGTCAGACCTAGTTGTACTTTTACCTTCCAGAGTTGTCTTTAGTACATTAAGTACTCCAGACTGATGGTTCTTGGGATACGTTTCACCGGATCGAGTAACCGGCATGTATCATTTTTCGTACTAATCGCGTAGTATTACTAACGGAACAGTTTGCAACAATCTGATTCTGTTGCTACTTCCAATCGAACGATAATCTGGATGTGCGATTCTAACAAACGACTGGCAATCTTGATGCCACTTTCCCATAGACGGCGCCAAGTGTTAAGGTCAAGTGCTAAAGTGTTACAGAAACAGTGTGGTACTGACCAGCTGAAATCGTTACCGAACAAATATTAAACGTAAAACAGTGATTCACCGTAAACTGTGTTAAACTTCCAGTATCGTCACCAAAACAACGTGGGTTCTTGGGAGTGGTAGGGTTCTGTTAGACAGAGGCCCTGTACTAATTTCCCAAATCTTTGCACAACAATAAATAACCATTAACACGTCTTAGCTCAGTTATTAGCCTTCATCAAACAATATCCGATTTCTGGGAATCTGTGTATCTAACTCTTACAGACTAAACTGGCTATTGAGACAGGGCAGTAGTCTGAGTGTTACAACAATACTAACAGCTAATAGGTATTATATTCTCGTAAATCAACACACAATGTCTTCAAGACAGGTATATATGCCGGATAGCAGACAAACTCACAGTAGGCAGTAAATCAACCAGAAGATACTATAATCGATAGATTCATTCGTCACAAAACTTATCAGTACTCTTCAATCAACTTATTCATGCTACTGAAGGTACTAGCTCTTGCTCATAATCGGGATTACTAGAGAATGATACCGAAGGTACTGAATCCGGTAGCACAATAGAGCATACGAGAACACACTTCCAGTTATCGATTCGGAATTCCCACTATCAATTAGCTTATGCAAAGAAATGACTGACAGTACGTAAACCCTGGGAACTTATACAACCGAACACAACGCCAACAAGCAGACACACAATCTTTTACTTACGATTCGTTACTATGCACCACAGTATCAGTGGGCGAGGCGGGATGATCAGAACACTAACAAGACTCAGACTACACAACAATACATCACACAGGTTTCGACAATCACTCTGGCAAGTCCAGAAAAACGGGCTCTCGACCACTCTTTTTCCATTGCTTTATAAAGATGTTTACAGGATGCGCGTACCAACTTTTCGTGCAAATTGCGAAAACTCCGTTACATCCGGCATACATTTTTCCTACTCCGGCGGTCATCTAACAATGAGATAGTGGGTTTATCTTGGTTATCCACTAGGTGTGGTCTCTCATCAAATACCACATCATTCACACAAGTTGGGGTAGATGTATATACCTCCTTTATGGAAACCCATAGTTTAAGTTTTGTGTTATTTGTTGATTCCCTATTCTTTTATAGGGATTTGAGAGTACACTCTTAATCGATTAGGGAAACCAGGTAGGGAAAGCATTATGCATGACCCTTCTTTTTGCAACAGAAAAAACTTTCATTGGACTTCTTCTTTTTTATTTCTTATTTGAGTTTTCAAAAAACCACCCTTTGCATTTATTGAAAACTTTGCATCATTCCAACGTTGCCTATTCTTCAAACACATTTCTTCTTCTAGAAGCATTGCTAGGAGCTAAGAGATGAGGGTCTAAGCTGAGTGTTTCTTAATAGTTCGCTTGAGTTTACACTCTTTACATTATTGTATACAACTTGCTACGTCCTTCTCCATAGCTAGATAATGTATACCATATCTACTTAAGTTCTTCAACGTTTGAGAACTATGAAATGATTACTCAAGATGCTCTTATGAGCTTGTTCAATGAGAAATTATTACCCTACTTCTTTGACATCCAAGAAGTGACAAAAAGCCTATTTTGATGCACACATGAAAGATAAAGTCTTAAAAGAAGGTGACTTAGTCCTAGTGTATACATTGAAACAACATGCATGGAAGCTAGAGAAACATGGTTATGGAACTATGATTATTAACAAATTTTCAACAAGTGGATCAAGACAATTAGCCACACTAGAAGGAGAGATAATGCCTAATTACATTAGTGGTTGTAGTGTCAAGCATTATCAGGAATCTCTTACGAAGGATATTCTTAGAGGACTCACGTTGGCAAAGAAGCACAAGGAGGAAGAAAAGAGAATATGAGAGGAATCTCAGGTAGAAGCTCTAGAATGCATTAAACACATGAAATTAAGAAGAAAAGGGCTAGGGAGAGAACATTATAACCATCTCAAAGGCTCAAGGATAGATACCAACACTAACAAAGAAATACCAAGATATCCTATGGCCATGTGTCAAACAAAGTCAACTACTCATCCTATTATAGTGGATAGGAGGCCATTCATTACAGTCATGCTAGAACAAGGCAACACCTGCCATGAGCTTAGGGTTTTGATTGATTCAAGTGCTACAACTAGTGCAATTAGGTGGTCCCACTATAAAGACTCAGCATTAGAAATGCAGCCAATTGAGGCATACCTCATAGGGCTAGGAGGCATGGAAACCCCTTTCATGTTGGTGCAAGTCAACCACCAATTGATGTTTTGGATAAAGACTTGAAGTCAAAGATTGAAGAAAAGATTGGTTTATGAATCTTGAAGATAGTGTATGTTCAAAAGATGAAGACTTGTATACATATATACATTAATTTATAGTTAGCTCACTTATACCTTTTGTATGGTCATGAGCTTGTACATATATGCCTATATATACAAGTAAAAAGTCGAGACAAATATGAGAGAGTGTGAAAGTTGATGTATTAGTCATTTAAATGATTGAGAAGTGAAGGAGATATCTCTCAACAACAGATGTAAATTTTTTCTGGAATAGAAGAAAAGTTGCACCCGATGTTTCTCTGAGTTCTCCTTCTATGCTTGATTATTTCAAGACTCCTTTTGTAGATGTCTAATTCTATAGTTAATGAGTCTATAGTTAAAGTTTGAGAGCCTAATTGTAAACAGGATGAGAGAATGATTCGTAGGAACATTTATATATGAAAAGAGTTGAGTGTCTTCTGAAAGAGGTGCAATCTTGATGGTCAAAGAAATGATCAGTTCTCAGTGCACAGTGTAAAGTTTTGCACAAATGAGGAGTCAAAATTTAATTTGGAAGGTAAGCCATTTATGGATAAAGGCATTTGCTTAAATGGGTTCTAGTTTGGGAGAATCATGTGTTAGAAGTTGTAGGTGTCAGAATTGACTATACACAAGAACAATTTTAGACATAGGTTAACTATTTGATTCATTTCTCAAGATATACTTAATATTTTGAGATGAGTTAACTTAGAAAAGGTGCGTAATCTTTAGCCGACACCTTGTGCAAAGTTTATAAAAAACTTTACACATTTGGTCAGTCAATGAGTGAGTTATGTGCAACAAACTTTTCGAGTATTAATTTCTTCACAATTTGTTCAAGATTTTGCTAATTGAGTATTGATCCTCCAAATTGGTAAAGGTTTTGAGTTATTCTTGACATAGAGGTGCTCTAACATCAAAAATAACTTATTCTTTTGGAGATTAACACTCTCCATCAGTGGAATCAGAGCAGGAAACATTAAAATTGAAGAAGGAGGACCCCGACTACTGTAGACATACAAAAATCAACACTTGAAGGTTCAAAAGGTGAAAGTTTCAAGTGAAAGGTTGAGAAGGAGGTATGAGGCTATCGAGAAGATCAAAAGGAACTTCATTCAAAGTAAGGCTACAGTTATTCCTCATAAGGTTTGAAGAACTTAATACACAGGTAAAGAAAGGATGGGAGGTTCTCTTCAAATAGAGAAATTGGATAGAGAAAACTATCCAGCATGGTCAATGAGGATGGAAGTGTTGGTGCAATTCACAAGACTACACATTTGGCTTGAAGTACATACATAAATGGAGAAGCATAGGAATCAATGCTAGTGGTTAATTACCACTTTACCCTTTTGTAAAAGTCACATTTGACTTGGAATCTTTGTAAACACCTACCAAAAGGAGCTCGTGAAAAGTTAGCTTTGATTGATGGAATATCTCCTAGGATGTAGGAGCATGATAATAGGGAGCCAAAAGTTTGAATTCAAATTCAAACTTTGAACTCAACTACTATAAAAGTGATCATCAAAAAGTCGCAGGTAGAAGAGTCACTTTCCGAGCTTCTCATTATCAATTTTGAGTGTGTGAGGTCTATAATCTAGCCCAGACCTATGTACACCATTAGGCAATGAACTTCATTCCTATGGCATTGTACAACAGTGCTCATTAATACATATATCTACATTGTTCATTTCTAAGTTCTCTGTCATATTGTTTGAAAGTCTATCAACTTGTGGAGATCATATCTCACTCATTTCTACACCAAATTCATAGCTTGTTGGAACCAGCTCAAAGTTGTCTACATGCTATCAAAATTTTAAGGATTTCTATTCAGCCATTTTAGAGAAAAGCTCATCGAAGTGATCACTGGTCGAAGTTTGCAACGGTCCTAAAATATCGGGGGTAAAGGTTTACTTGCTAAATTGATTTCTCTGAGCATAGTTAATATTTTTGAGTGATATCACTTGGAATAGTTAGCTTGCTAAGCTAATTAGATACCCCTAAAAGGAATTTTTCCAATTCCTAGTGTGCTGGTCATACTGAGCAAAAGATACAACAAGTGTCTAGTAAAAAATAGAAGGTTTTCTTGAAGATTTGAAGTTCAAAGTTATCTGTTTTGATTCTATCTTTTCATACATCATTTCCAAAGTACATAGGCCATTTTATGGTGCCATTAGAAAGCTGAGAAGGTCCACTTATCAACTCTGAAGCATCAAAGGGCTGGTACAAAGCAAGATTTGGCAGTACCTACTCATCCCCTTGAAGTGTCCATCCATCATTCCCAACAGTGGTATCAGAGCAAAGTCAAGGTAAAATGGGAGATGGTTTTCCTTCATTTATTGACAAATTGGACAGGAACAACTATCAGGCATGGTCTCTAAGGATGAAGACATACCTACAAGGAAGGAGTCTTTATGGATACATCTCAGGAGATGAGGAATTGCCCTCATTCAAAACCAGAGGACTACCAACAAAGGAAGAACATGAAAAGCTCAACACATGGTGTGCCAAGGATGCATTAGCAAGGTCTTACTTACTCAAATCCATTTCTGATTTTCTTTTTCCACATATTAGGAATTGTAAGACATCCCAAGAGACTTGGGAAACCTTTTCATCCTATTTTTCTTCCAACACAAGGGCGAGAAAAAATCAATTGTGGATTGAATTCACCACACTAAGGAAGCAACCTAAGCAAGCTATTTTAGAGTTTGTGACCAAGATTAAAGATGTAGCTAATCAGTTAGCAAGCATAGGAGAAGAGATTGAAGAAGAGCAGATAGTAAGGCAAGTGATCAATGGGATTAAAGCTGATGACAAATGGGAAAGCTTCACCACTGCCATGGACCTATACATGGACATGCAAATTCCAGATCTTACAACTCTCATGGGGCGATTATTCACTCATGAAGCTAAGCTCAACAAGAATGGAGAGTCATCCAAGGGAATAGCTCTTCTGCCCTATACACTGATAAAAGTAAGTCTAAAGATAAAGGCAAGAACAAGAAGATAGAGGATGAAGGCACTACCTCTCAAGCCAACTATGCAAGGAGAGGTAGATCATCAAGAGGAAGGGGCAGAGGAGGTAAGCAAGGTAGGGGGAGATCCTATAACTCCTCACCATGCAACATTTGTGGTTTATCAAATCATACTATAGATGAGTGTTTCAGGAATTACAAGAATCAGAGAGGAAGAGGATATCAAAGAGGTGGATACTCACAATCAAGAGGTAGATTCAACCATCATCAAGGATACAACAACAACTACAATAACAACTACAACAACAACTACAATGGCAATTATCAAGGAGGATTCAAAACCTGAAAGAATTACAACAATTATACAGAAGAGCAAGATGGCTCCCTTCTGATGATGAACATGACTTCAAAACCAGGTACAAATGATGATCATCTCAGTATTGCAACCGATATGAGCCATATGGTGCACATCCATGTTAGCACAAACACCACTAGCTTCTATCCCTCGATGAAGGGCTACTCGTTTGGTAACAATGACTTCTCATTACTGTGGTCAAGATCTCACAGTTGTTTGCGTGTGTATATGCTCTCAGACAGGAAATAAGTAGCAGATGAGGCATATAACCTAGTGACCAGAGGTATAGAGAATATCGTCTCGATCATCAAAGTATCCACCTATCAGATTCAGAGACTGAAGTGATCCATCCTTAAGGGTAGAGTTACCTCACCAAGAGATGTTGTACCTCCGAAGCCTTCCAGATTCAGAATGGAGCTCTTTCCATAGTGCTTGCGTGTAGTTATCCTCTGCGGGTGAATTCGAGTGATGATGTGGTACTGCCTCCACCCTTCTCCCCCGCGAAATTCTTTTGAACAGCACCCTTTCTAGTTTAGCAGCTCTTATTTCCCTTCATCTCTACAGCACGAAGGCTAATATGTCTCTTCCCTTCAGTTAAAAGTGATCAGACATCTGAGCTATTTAGAAACGCAAGGGCATTGACATTCAAACTGTTGCTCCATGTGTTTCTTAGCTTCATTCTTCCAATCATAGACACCAAATAGAATAGGAAGTTCCCCCTTGTATATAACGCAAATGAACCCCCACTATCCTCGGTGCTCACCTTCCCTTGTTCCTTCGACACCCAGATATAACTAATAATTGTTTGCCTGAAACTTGTGTGACATAATTTCCCAAATCGAAGAGTCCTTCGTCAATGTGTTGCGCTCCAGGTAGGGAATTTCTTTGGTGTTATAGCTCTGGATATGTAGTAAAATGTGGCAGTAAAACCCATTCTTGTGACCAATGCACCTCTAGGGCATCACATAAGTCCTGCAGTGGATGCTTTTACAATAGGAATGTGCTCTTCGAGTTCAACCTCAAATGCACTGTAAAAGTTCTCTAGGGATGAACTCTCATATTTGAAGACTTGAATGAAGAAGGATACTCAAGCAAGGACCATTATCTACATGGTGTCACTCTAGCACAATGGTGAGTACCAACGTGAGGAGATACACCTCATAAATGTGAATCCGTGGAGACGTGAGGACCGGTATGAAGACCGTGAGCAAGTGATGGCACAAGTGCGTGAGTGAAAGCACACAAGCATGCACACACATACACACACACGCGCACAAAGTAAGAGCACGGAGTGGAACAATGGAAGATCTTCGATTCTACAAGAGCTCTCTTACAAAGCTGAAATCTACAACAAGCTAACCTAAAAAATGAGCTCTCCAGCCCTTTTTATAGTTTTTGAGTGGTTTTGGCCCTGTCCAGACCTAGTGTCCGGCCTAGTTAAAAATAGGTTCCAGGGCTTATTTGGGGGCTCAAACGGAGTCTAAAAATTATGAAAATTGGTAGGATGGTAGTTCTAATACTCCTCAAGCTCGAGGACTCCTCGGCTTGAACAAAATGGAGTTACAAAAATAAAAAATGGTATTTACAATGGTTTTTAGTGATAATAATCACTATTTTTATAGGGATTTCATCTGAAATTTTGACAGGTGCTTCTTGGAGCTCCCTACTAGCTCCTTCTTCTTGTATGTCCACTTCCTTGATGCGCTTCCATGCTTTGTCCTTGACCTTGAGCTTCAACACTCCCCCCCCTCTTGAGTCTGTCGTCCCTGACAGACCCTTATTGTAGTGGTCGTTCCATGTAGTACGTTGGGAGGTAGCGTCCTTTGCGTCCAACAGGGGCGATCCCTCTTCCCAATGTATCCTGGTCGTTTGTCTGGTTCTTCACTTTGCCACTATTATCTCTTGCAGTTTGTAGTCCCTTTGTACGTACTTCTGCCTTGTATTCCATTTGGATGGTGCATTTGTGAGTTTTCCAAAACTACTAGTTGCTCAAAGGAGGTGTTCAATGTTGATTATGAGCAACTCTCAGTGGTGGATGGCTCGCTTGTTCTTGTAGTGGTCACCGTGATGTTCGCTGATTCTTCCAAAGATGGCTTTCATAGTTTTCCTGCCAAGTACTTGTAATCCATAATGAGTGATGGATAAGTGCTTTGGTGCGGGGGTTGGACAAAATATGTGCCTTGTGCATGGCCTTGTAATGTGGCCCTACGTATGCGTACTTGGAAAATGCATGGCAAGAAGTATGGTGCAAGAGATTGGGTCTTGAGCTAAGTGCTCAAGGGTATGCTGACGAAGAGGTTTCCTAATCGATCATGGTTATAGTGTTGTTGAAGCATACACGTCTTACCATGGTGAAGGGTCCGTTGATCTTCATCTCTTCGTGTTGTAGTTCCATCATGGTGTTTGACCATCGGCTTGTCCTTTTTGTTGATGGATGTTCTTGCTGAAAGTTCGCTGATGAGTATTTTCAAGCACAGTCCTCTTCTTTGCCCCCTTCTTTTTTTTTTTTTTTTTTTTCTTTTTTGGAACACGATGGCATCAAACAAGAAGAAAGAGGTTAGTATCAATAACTTATTTTGCATGTGAAAATTGTGTCTCATGTGCCTGGGATTTCTCAATTGTGTCTATGCACGGCTATGTAAGGTGGCCCTATATTGATGCATACTTTGGAAATGCATGACCTGAATGGTGCAAACGACTGGGTTATGCCAAAGGCACATGGTTGCTACTGGTCGAGGCTTTTGATGTTACTTGCATACTTGATGAATTCTTTGATTGGAGGTGTCTATTGGATCTCGAAATGATGTAATCCTCCGGATTTGAGCCCATTTTGGAATAGGGTTTGGTGCTGTAGAGATCATCTCAGGCCACGTCATCTTTGGATGCTTTCCAAACTTTGGTATCCCGTGTGGTTGGCCTTTTGGTTCTGTGGATGTTGATGGTGCTTTTGGCTGTAGCTAATTTTTTAGGCACCCACATTTGTACATGATTGTGGTCGACCTTCTTTGATAGCTTCGGTACCCAAATTTGTTGGATTCTTCGTGCTTGAGCCTGTCGTAAGTGCTTGGTCCTTCTTTTTTCATGGTCGATCTGGTTGGGTGGGAATCTTTGAGGCAACATCGATGGTTGCACTCCTTTCTTTACCCAGATCTGCTTCATGCCCATAACTTCTTTCTTCTTGAAGGCTCTTTGTCTATTTGATAGACTGGCTACCTTGCACTGTTTTGTTTGCTTCTGAGGTTGGACTAATGTGGATGCTTTACTCTTTGAAAAAGAAGAAGGTTCTTCTTGCCTTTGCGACTGTCCTTCCATGATTGTGCCCGTCTGGATCATAGGTCCTGTGACATTTACAACATCTTGTTCGAGAAGATTAGCCATAGAGGAAAGAAGAGAGCGTGTGGTGTCTTGGTCAGTGGCCATGCAATTCTCCAATTCTAATGTAATGCATTGTTCATGTGCCCAAACATGAAGAAGTTGACTTCTTAGGTTCAAGTTGACAGCATGGTCGTAAATCCAATCTTGACCCAAGACAAGTGGCTCTGTGAGGTCCTCATCATGACACACTAGCATTTTGACTTTTATTGGAACATCTTGAAGGTAGATGGGAAGTTCCACCTCTCCCAAACAAGAGGTTTCCACACCTCCCAACCCTATGAGATAGGCTTCTATGGGCTTGATGTCCAATTGCAGGTCTTGGCAGTATGAAAGTCGAACAGCACTAGTTGCTGCACCTGAATCAACTAATGCTCTCACAGTCTTTACACTCTTTCCGCGTCCTACCTCTATAGTCACAAAGGGCCGTCGATCAATTATTTGAGAAGTAGTTATGCCTGATTTGTGGCACATGTCCATGTGATATTTTGGAGCTTTTGTGTTGACATCTAGGCCTAGCCGCCGTAGCTTATTTCTTCTGATGCGCTCTCTCGCCTCTGCTTGTGCTTCTTCTCTAACCCTTAACTCCTCTTCTTTTCGCTTCTTAGCAGTGTTGAGTCTCATGAGCATTTCCTCTGTAAGAGGTTCTTGATATAACTTGACTCGGCATCCACTAATATAGTTTGGTAGGATATCACCTTCTAAAGTGGCCAATTGAACTGCACCGCTAGTGGAGAGTCTATTAATGATCATGGGTCCATATCCTCGTTTCTCCAATTTGCGGGCATGTTGCTTTAGCGTATAAACCAGCACTAGATCTCCTTCCTTCAATCCTTTATCCTTTACATGGGCATCAAAGTATGCCTTTTGCCTTTTCTTTGCAGCATAAATGCCTGCTGCTGCCCGTAGCCTCGTCTCACCTAAGCGTTCTAGATCAAAGATCCTGGAAGACAACTCATGTCCATTCCACTCATGCTCTTGTGCTACTTTCAAGGCTGGGATTAGGAAGTCCAATGGTAGCACGGCATTCTGTCCAAAGACCATCTGAAATGGGGTAGCATTGAGTACCGTTTTGTAGGCAACTCGGTATGCCCAAACAGCATGATGAAGTTGTTTGTCCCAATCAGAGCGTTTATTATTTACAAGTTTTGTCAATACGTTACATAGGATCTTATTCGTGCTCTCGGCTTGTCCATTAGCTTGTGGGTGATAGGGGGCAGACTTCTTATGTATCACCATGAATTCTTGAAGGAGATTTTCAATGACCTCATTCAAGAAGTGCGTACCTCTATCACTAACCAACTCTATTGGTAACCCATATCTAGTGAACACATTTTCGAATAAGAACTTAGCCGTCGTTTGAGCATCATTCTTTGTCGTGGCTTTTACTTCCACCCACTTTGTAAGGTAATCTGTGGCTACAATAATGTATTCTGCATGGGAGTTTCTAGCTGGGGGGTTGATGGGACCTACAAAGTCTATACCCCACTTTGAAAATGCACGTCCTCCCATCATTGGCCTTAAAGGCATCTCGTCTTTTCTTATCGGATATTGGGCACGTTGGCATGTGTCACATTTCTTCACATAAGTATGTGCATCCATATGAAGAGTGGGCCACCAAAGTCCTGAGAATAGAATGGTCTTAATTACTCTGTCAGGCCCAAAGTGTCCTCCTGCAGCACCGCTGTGTGCAGTTTCTAAGACTTTCAAATAGTCTGATTCATGAACGCACAGTCTTAGGTAACCATCCTTGCCTCTTCGATATAGGTTGTCTCCTACTAAGGCATAGTCTTGAGCCTCTTGCTCCATGCTCCCTTTTCTTGCAAGACTAGCCTGATTGGGTAATGTTCCCGATCTCATGAACTCAACCAATGGAGCACTCCAATCTGGGATTAATGACACATGATAAAGAGTGGCATGCTCCACTGGGGGTCTCTTCTGGCACACTGGACAATTCTGGATCCACTCCTGTATTTCTTTGTCCATGTTAGGCCAATACACTCCTAAACGTTTTAGATTCTGCAATGTTCGTTGTTTAGGGTAGTGATTTCCTAGCAGTCCCTCATGGGCTTGTTGCAACCAACTAGTATGTTCATCGTCCTCGACACAACAAGCTAATACGCTTGCTTGTACATACTTCCGGCCAATATTTGATACTTTTGTGATTTTACAATTTCGTCTTTGCTTGTCTTCACATTTTTATTTGCAGGCCCAAAGGTTAGGACTGGTACCAACTTATTTGCCCATTTAGGAACAACTTCTAAATTGAACAGATAAGCATCGGGCAATTCATCAGACACTCCTTGCGGTGACTCTCCTAAAGTGATACGAGAAAGATGGTCTGCCCTAAGATGGGTTCTACCTTTCCTGACAACAACTTCAAAGTCGTATTCCATTAGTAAGAGGAACCATCTCACCAAGCGGCCTGTATTGCAAGGTTTATTGACCAAATATAGTAAAGCTTGATGATCAGTGAAAAACTTGAACTTATTGGCCAATAAATAGTGTCTAAACTTTTTCACAGCGTATACCATGCCTAAGCCTTCTCTCTCCGTTGTGGTATAATTTCGTTCAGCTGCATTTAATTGCCTACTAGCATATGCTATCGGCAAATCTAGGTTTCCTTCACCTGTTGGTTGTGCTAGCACACATCCTATTGCATGATTGGAGGCATCTACATGGACATGAAAGGGTTTGCTCCAATCCGGAGTAGTCAATATTGGTGCTGTGCACAAACGTCTTTTCAACTCATTGAAGGAATTCTCGCATTCCTCGTTCCACTCAAAATTTGTTAACAACCCATAAAGAGGTTTAGCTATGATGGCATACATGTGGATAAACCTACGGTAATATCCACAATGGCCCATAAAGGCTTGTACCTCTTTAACATTCCTTGGTCTTGGAAACTCTGCTATCGCTCTTACCTTGTCTTCATCTGTTGAAATTCCATTCTTAGAAACAATGTGACCTAAGATCTTACCTTGTCGTACCATGAACACACACTTCTCTGGGTTCAGACACACTCGATAATCTCTACACTTGTTGAAGATCTGTCTGAGCTCAGGGATGTGGTAACTTCTTTCTTGGGAATGAGCGCATAAATCATCCACATATACTTCTAAGCTCTTTCGCAAGAACTCTTTGAAGACATGACACATGAGCCTTTGGAATGTTGCAGGTGCATTGGTGAGCCCAAATGGCATCACACGAAATGCAAAGATTCCCCATTCTGTGGCAAAGGCCGTTTTGTGTTGATCTTCGGGGGCAATGGCTACTTGGTTGTAACCTGAAAATCCATCAAGGAAGCTATAAACTTCCTTGCCTGCAACACGCTCCAATAGATGTTCGGTGATTGGAAGTGGATAACTATCTCTAATTGTAGCGGCATTAACTTTTTTAAGGTTAATGCACACTCGCAATTTCCCATTCTTCTTGGGCACCACCACAATGGGGGACACCCATTCAATGTGCTCAATCTCATAGATGAATCCAGCTTCAATCAGCCTGTCAATTTCCTCCTTTATTTTGGCTGCATAATTGTCATTATATGTGTAGGGCTTTTGTTTGGTGGGCTTGGCATCAGCGGTCATCGGAATCGTATGAGAGAAAATCTTTGGATCTACTCCTTTCAAGTCTCTATAGTGCCATGCGAACACATCCCTATATTCCCTTAATAGAGCTACAAGCTCTGCTTCTTCTTTTGCACTTAGGTCATCTCCTATGTACGTACATCGTTCTTCGTCCCCTTCAATGGTCACTACAATTTTTTTGGTCTTTTCTTTATTGTCATATGCTTCTCCTATAATGGCCTCTCTCTTAGGCATCCGTACCAAAATTTTTCGGTCTTCCACTTCATATTTCTTGAAATTTTCTGGTACTTCAAACAATGATTCTTCCTCTTCTTGTTTCACTGCTTTTCTTTTCTTTTTCTTTTGACCTCCTTCACTTCCTTCCTTTGAATTTATCGTTTTAATACTCGTGAGGGGTTCTTCTTCTTTTTGGGTTAACACTCCTATGTCTTCTAAATAGTGTTCCTCTGAGTCAAAGTAAGTATCCATCTGTGTACTTGAGCCACGAAGACTCAAGGACTTGTGCCAATGAGACTATACCTCATTTGCCACACAAGTGCGTATAGTGGGTTCTTTAACACACATTTAAATGTCAATCCTAAGGAGTGACTCGCCAAGTGTATGAAGACGTGTGCACACGTGATGGAAAATGAAGTGGTTCAACTATTCACACATGAGAAAAGACCACTACCACTCACACCTACTGAAATACTGGAAGTGTTGCCGCAAGCCTCTTTTCAGCAGTTTTGGTATTTTGAGGTTTTCTCCTAGCCCAGAACTCTGAACATAGGCAATAGGGTACTCGTTTTGAAGCTCTCGACGAGACAAATCCAACGGTGGTGGTTTCACTCAATTCTGACCACTCTGCTTCAAGTTATGACAGAAACAGTGAATTACGGGAGTCACAAACACCCGCGCCACAGCTTCTCCTAGCTTACGCACGCACTACAGCCGCTCAAAACAAGGGGGGAGGGGTAGACAACAGTCCTACACCTGTATTTCAAGCATAACACACACATACAAGAGCAAAATGAAGATCAAAATCAGCAAGAAAGAGGCAAACTCGAAAATTCAGAAGTGCTCCTTCTTCACAATGACAAGAGATCTCCTTTACAAAGAGTCACTTTTGACTTATATACTAGTGCCCTAAGTTTGGTCCTTTCACACAAGAGACCGGCACTTTATTCACTAAGAAACTAACTCCCTACTATTGTACATGGGTAAATCACTAATCTTCTGTGGGGATGCATCTAGAGGACTCCTCTAGTGCATTTACAATGGAAAATATATACAAGAGTGGTTATGATACAAAAGTTGTGTGTCCAAATCGGAAAAATTTTGGGGCCCGTCCTTTTCTCTGCTTTGTGCGCTCTTTAGCTCTGCAACACTCTCCCCCTCTTCGTCTCTGTCGTCCCTTGACAGACTTTGCTTCGCGAACGCGTCCCTTGGGTAGTGTTGCCTGATTCTTGATCTTGCATTACGTTTTAGAGGCGCTTCAGCTTTTCTCTGCACGCTCCCCTTGGTCAGTATTGTCTGCAGTTAAACAGACATGCAGATTCGATGGCCTTCTTGATTCAAGCTCTACAACTCGAGAGCTTGATGCACTTGTCTTGCCTGTTGACTTGGGTTGCCACGCACGCCACCAGTGACTAGGAATGTGCTGTTCTTAGTCACCCTATAAACTTTTCAGCCTCTACCCCTTTGTAACTTTTGGTCCTCTGATTTGTCCTGGTTGTACACATCTGACCCTGTTGTATTGCTTGAGGCTGATTACTTCTTTTCCACCGTGCATGCCCTGGATGATTTCTCTTTTTGCCTGATGCGTGCCCCTGCGGGGCTCTGTGCAGAGATGGGTAATGCGCCCCTGCGGGGCTTCCTGCAGAGATACATTCTTTTTCCTTTCTTAATGAATTGTTCTGGTCTTTGATTTTCTTCTTTTTTTCTTTTTGCTTGATTGTCTCTCTACACGTCCCTCCTCCTGAACTCTGTCGTCCTCGACAGGCTTTCTGTGGCGACGCGTGTATGTTTGAATGACGGTTTGCTCTCTTTGGTTCAGCAGATTTGCATGGCATAGCATGAATTCCTTCCATTGCTTGGACTTTACTCCGTCTTCTGGCGCCTGTCTATGATCAGCAAAGAAGCTTGTTTCATAGGCCACCAGCCTTGCATTTAAATTGGAAGTCATTTTTACAAAAATCTCTGAATCCATTTCAAAGAAACCTGTAAAGAATGCTTCTTCGAAAGTTTGCATATATGTCGATGGCAAAAACATAAGGCGCGAATAATACGCCATACTGGTGAGTCGGCTCGGAATGGTTGATAAATAAAAAATGAGAGCTTCCGACCCTTGCGTAATGCCGATGAAATTCAAAAATGTATACTTAGCATGTTGGAACACCTTCAACACTGTAATGAGCATGCTAAATATTTTATTGGTCATCTTGATGGCTAAGTCCGGAACTGCAGCATACCTTGCAATCCAAAATTCCATTGTCTTCACCATATATTCGTCGGTAGGTAAGTAATTATGTGGCGGACTAGGTAGTAACGGATAGTTAAGCCACTGGTTATTGATATTGCCTTGACGCTGTCCTTCCCAAAATTGCGTCCAAGAGCGTCTGCGGGGTACAGGACAAAAAGATGGATTTACCTGAAGCGCATAGGGTGATGCTTCCCACTGTACCCGCAATGTCGGATTCTTCTCCAAAATTTTTCTTCGCCACATCGGATCCGCCTTCTCAAATTCCTCTTGAGTATACTTGAAAGTGTCATGCTGGAATTGAAGGTTGTGGTCCGGATCTTTGTTCGTTGTTGACTTTATATACATGCGTGTCTGTTCTTTAAGTAGACCATATGGTACATTGAATGGCTTCAAAATTTGATCTAATTGTTTGTTTTCTATTCGAGCTTCTTTCATTATCTATATAATTTGATCTTCAAAATCAGCAGTGAGCTGGGACACCAGTAGTGCCCTTTCTGGTCTGCTCAGTTCTGCAATTTCTCGTGTGTTAGGTTCTAATGGAACCTCCTTTTCCGCCCTTATTGGTGAATGATACAAGGGGGGAGAGAGAGGACGTACCTCTTCCTCCACGGTAGCCGTGGTCTCTGGTGGAACTACTGGTGTCCCCTGCGTTCCTGTTAGCTCTATCTGCCCCTGAAGCCTTTTAATGATTTCATCTTTATTCTTAAGTTCTTCTTCAGCTTTTGTAAGCTTTTCCTGATGTTTGATTAATTCCTGTGCGACTATGTGCATGTGATCTGTGTCTTCTTTGCACTGCCGGAAATAATCTTTCTCTGCTTTTTTCCATTTTTTGCGTAGAGCTGCAGTGTCATTCATATATCTTTGTTCCCATTCTGCAATTGTCTCTTGCTCCTGTTTGAGATGATCTGCCATCTTGGTCAACCTAGCTTTCATGTCATTTATATCCTCATTTGATTTGTCAGTATCTTGCGGTGGTTGATCACTGAGGAGAGCTGTCATGAGCTCCTTGTTCCTGTCCCGTAAGTGGTCGGCTTCCTCCATGCTCACCTTGAGCTGTGATTCGAGTACCTTGCTACGAGTCTGGATTCTTGTTTTCTCTTTTTCAATCAGGTCTAGTTTTTTTGTGAGCTCCGAAACTTGCTCTGTTAGTTTTGCATTTTCCGTTTCTAATATTCTGTACTGTGTTTTGGTTGTCTTTATTTCCTCGTGTTTCTTCAACACTTGAGCTTCTGCTTTAGATAATTTCTTAGCCAGATTCATACCTTCCTTTTGAAGCTCCTGCTTTTCGAGCATGGCTTGGTCGTAATCTTCATCAGCATCAAGCATCAACTGTTGAGTGTCTAGTGCAGTGCGAATCATATCCTGCACCACAGGCTTGAGCTGAGCTATGTCCACATTCAGCCATGTCTTTGGTATATCTGGGGTTTCTCCTGTTTGTACATCTTGTCCCTTTGCAACGTGGATCATTTCCTTATGTGGTTGTCAAACCTGTAGTTGTACTGGCAATTCTGCTTCATCGTCTACCATCTTACGAACTTTCGTGGCACTCCCTTGAAATGTTACATCCATTGGGGATGGTTCTGCCACAACCCTTAGTGGGGTGAAAGGTTCTTCATCTTCTTTTTCTTCTTCCTGAGGCTTATCCTCTGATATCATTAAGTTCTCCTCGTTATCAGATTTGTCCTCCTTTGTGTGGGTGATGGAGGCATCTTTCGATTGAATAGGATGTTGCTTTTCTCCTTCTGACTGCTTTTTGGCGGTACTTTGGTCTATCAGTGGTGATAGAGCTTTTTCCTTGTGGGCTGCTTGGTCTTCACCATAGTCTACTTCATTCAATTCGGTCCACTGGCCATCATCCTTCGATTCACTTTGAATGTCTACATCCAATAATGATGTATTGGGCTTTTCTTGGCCGTCAGATCCAGAACTTGAGTTGTCTAGCCCAATTTCTCGATATCTATGTACCTTGGTGAGTTTGCCTTGTGGTTCCTGAGCTTTTGCAGACTGTCGATAGTGATGACCCTGCACTGGTAGATTGATTTGTCCTTCTGTATATTTGTGAGTCTCCTCCAGTGCTTGGGTTAATTCCTCTTCCGTGATCTTTCTGGTTCCTTGGGGGGTGGTTGTAGGCAATACATGTACTCTCTTTGTTTTTGGTACTTCCTCCTCTTCTTGTTGGACTTCTCGAGGTCGTTTTGTGCCTCTCATGGTGCCTCTCATTCGGGGTTGCGAACTTGTTTCTGCTTCTTCTACTTGTTTGCTTCCTTTCTTCTGTTTCGGTACAGTAGCTGTCTTGACAAATTGAGCCAACTCCATTGAAGATGGCATTTCCCGTAAGAACTCTCGCATGCCCAATGCGTGGTAAATCATAATTGTGAGGGCAGTGGTCCCATTGAGGAATTTCTTATTTTCCCATTTCTTTTTCGCCTCGAACAATCTTTCTTGCACATAAGGTGTAAGGTTTACCTGGTTGCCGATCTGTTTTAAGTCGCTAAGTTAGAAGTTTCAACTTCTATGCATTTGCTTCCTGATTGGTGAGCATAGTCGATGCTTTCTTCTGTCGTTTTTTTAACTTCCTTCGATCTTGGCATTGACATGGTTTGGATACATGGTTTCTCTTCAAGCAAGCTGAAAATCTCTTTATGCCCTATCGTAGCTGAAATATAACCTTGAGCTAGATGGATACATGCTTCTGTCTCAATAATCCAGTCTTGTCCTAGAATGAAGTCTTCTATTAAATCGTCATCCTCACACACTAGGACTCTTTGTTCCATGGAGGAATTCCCTAGGTGGAGGGATACATTCGTAGCTCCAAGACATTCTATGGTGTGACCTCCAATTCCTATTAATTGGGCTTTCGTGGGATTCAATTCTAATTGCAGCTCGTCTGCTATTCTCTTTCGCATGCAGCTAAGGCCTGCTCCTGAGTCTATCAATGCATCTATCAATTTATACTCTGTCTTGCCAATCCCTAGGTTTAGGTAAGGTTGCGTTTTACACATACTCGTTGAATCCTGGTTTTTGACCTGATAGTTTGCCATAGGGATGGGCTCTTCTCCTTGGAGATAGCGTTCATCTCTTTGCCTGATCCACTCTTTCCGTTTCCTAATGCGTTCTAGTGCTTCTTGTCGGGCTTCCTCTCGAATTCGTTCTTCTTCCTTTTTCCTATTTTGAGCTCCTAACAGTCGTGCTAGCATTTGATCAGTCAAAGGCTCCATGAATCGTCTTACTCTGCATCCACTGATGTAGTTGGGAAGAATGTCTCCATCTAGTGTGGCAAGATTGACTGCACCACTAGTAGAGATTCGATGTATAATCAAAGGTCCATATCCGCGTTTCTGTAGCTTCTTTGCATGTTGTTTTAGGGTGTATACTAGGACTAAGTCGCCTTCTTTAAGTCCCTTGTCTTTTATATGTGAATCATAATATGCCTTTTGTCTTCGTTTAGCAGCATAGATGCCTGCTACGGCTTGCAATCTAGTCTCGTGCAACTTTTCAATTTGATCTAGTTGCTGAGACAATTCATGACCGTTCCACTCATATTGCTGGGCCACTTTCAATGTAGGTACTAAGAAGTCGATTGGCAAAATTGCATTCTGCCCATACACTAGGTTAAAAGGTGTAGTTCCAATGGCCGTTTTATATGCCACTCGGAAGGCCCAAATTGCGTGATGCAATTGTTTGTCCCAATCCGACCTTCCATTATTGACAATCTTTGTCAATACAGTACATAGTACCTTGTTGGAACTTTCCGCTTGTCCGTTAGCTTGAGGATGGTATGGGGCTGATTTTTTATGAATCACAAGAAAGTCATTCATTAGCGACTCAATGACTTCATTTAGGAAATGCGTTCCTCGATCACTCACTATCTCGATCGGTAGTCCAAAGCGTGTGAAAATGTGCTCAAAGAGAAATTTTGCTGTAGTTTGAGCATCATTCTTTCTAGTGGCTTTTGCTTCTACCCACTTTGTTAAGTAGTCGGTGGCTACTATGATGTACTCCGCATGTGATCCCTTAGTCGGTGGATTGATAGGTCCTATGAAATCAATACCCCACTTGGTAAATGCTCTCGCACAAACCATGGGTCTTAAAGGCATGTCGTCCCTTCGAATGGGATATTTCGCTCTCTAGCATGTTTCGCAGCTTCTCACATATGTTTCCGCATCCATATGTAGAGTTGGCCACCACAAGCCTGCAAAGAGAATCATCTTGACCGTTCTATCTGCTGAGAAATGTCCTCCCGCAGCTCCTGCGTGTGCCATCTCTAATATGGGAAGATATTCTCCTTCATGCACGCACAATCTGAGCTGATTGTCTTTTCCTCTTCTAAACAATTGTTTTCCCATTATTACATAATCCTTGCTCATTTCTTCTAAGGCTCGCTTCCTTGCTAAGCTAGCTCCTATCTCGTGCTCTTTCGTTTTGAGGAATTGAACTAATGTCTTACTCCAATTAGGCGCTATGGTCGAAAAAGGTAAGGACACGTGATCCTCTGGGTCAGCCTCTTTGCATTCCACACAATTACTTACATAATCGTGAACGTCTTTTATCATGTTAGGCCAATATACGCCTAACCTTTTTAACTCTCGAATTGTTCCGTGCATCCCTTGATGGGTTTTCCACTTGTTTACATGTGCCTGTTGAATTAGTTGCTTCTGTTCGTCCTCCTCAACACATCTCAATAGGACTCCGTTAGGTTCTTTATAATACATGCTTCCAGCAACAATGTGTAAATTTCTGGTTTGAAGAATCTCTTTTTTGCTATTCTTATTTATTGAGTGTTGAGGGCCATGGGTGAGTATGGGAATTAGTCGTTCCGCCCACTTCGGACATACTTCAAGATTAAACAAATACGTATCTGGTAAATCATCCGGTACTCCGCTAGGTGGTTCTCCATGCGTTAGCCTTGAAAGGTGATCCGCTCTTACATGTGTATTTCCTTTTTTGACTATTACCTCAAAGTCGAACTCCATTAATAATAAGAACCATCGTACCAATCTTCCCGTGTTGCAAGGCTTATTGACTAAATACAACAAAGCCTGATGGTCTATAAAGAACTTGAATTTGTTGGCTAAGAGGTAGTGTCTAAACTTCTTCACTGCATAAACCATTCCTAAGCCTTCTCTTTCAGTAGTCGTATAATTTCTTTCTGCCTGGTTTAATTGTCTACTCGCATAAGCGATTGGATGGTCAAGCTTCCCTTCATCAGCCGGTTGAGCTAGGATACATCCAATGGCGTAGTTCGAAGCATCAACATGAATATGAAAAGGCTTGCTCCAGTTGGGTGATTTTAGAATTGGGGCTGTACTCAGCCGCTTCTTAAGCTCGTTGAAGGCCTTCTCACACTCGTCTGTCCATGTGAACTGAGTCAATAGACCATATAAAGGCTTAGCTATTATGGCATACATGTGAATAAACCTACGGTAATATCCCCAGTGTCCCATAAAGGCTTGTACTTCCTTCACATTCTTAGGTCTTGGTAGCTCTAAGATAACTTTAATCTTTTCTTCGTCCGTGGATATTCCATTCTTTGAAACAATGTGTCCTAGGATTTTTCCTTGTCGCACCATGAAGACACATTTCTCAGGGTTCAAACAAACTCTATACTGTCTACATTTATTGAATATTTTTCTCAGTTCCGGTATATGGTCTGGTCGTTGATTTGAGTATGTACACAGATCATCTACATATACTTCCATACTTTTTCTCAGAAATTCTTTGAATACATGACACATCAGTCGTTGGAAGGTGGCTGGCGCATTAGTGAGCCCGAAAGGCATTACTCTAAATGCATAGATTCCCCATTCAGTCGCGAATGCGGTTTTATGCTGGTCCTCAGTTGCAATAGCTACTTGGTTGTAACCCGAGAATCCATCCAAGAAGCTATAGACCTCCTTGCCGGCAACCCTTTCCAAAAGATGGTCTGTGATGGGTAAAGGGAAACTATCACGTATGGTTGCTGCATTTACTTTTTTCAAGTTGATACACACCCTTAGTTTTCCGTTTTTCTTGGGCACTACTACTAGTGGCGATACCCATTCCGTGTGTTCAATCTCATAAATGAATCCTGCCGCTAGTAATTTGTCAATTTCTTCCTTTATTTTTGCAGCGTAAACTTCGTTATACGTGTAAGGGCGTTGTTTAGAAGGTTTTGCATCCGATGTCATAGGGATTCGATGAGCGCATATGCTGGGTTCTACACCCTTGAGGTCTTTGTACGTCCAAGCAAACACGTCTCGATACTCTCGGATGAGTCGTATGAGATCCTCTTCTTCTTCTTCCGATACATCTTTCCCAATATATGTGCACCTCTCTTCTCCGTCTTCTATCGTTACAACAACTTTCTTGGTTTGTTCCTTGTTGTCATAGGCTTCTCCATCCCGGGCCTCTCGTTTAGGCATTTGAGTAGCTATCTTTCTTTCTTCCACTTCGTATCTTTTAAAATGTTCTGGAACTTCGAAATGGTCTGGTTCCGGTTCCACTTTACTCGTGTCCTCTCTAGGCTCGTGTATTATAGGGATGGTTTCGATTGCTAAGACTTTTGTTGATCTTTCTTTTGATTCTTTTTGCATGGTTTCTAAATATTGCTCCTCAGAGTCAAACTCTGGTTCCATTTCTATGCTTTCGTATTCTTCTTTCCACTCTTCCTCTGCAATTTCCCCTGCTTCTACTTCTTGGAGGACAACCATGTAGAGGTTCACATCATATCCTTCCTCGTCTATACAGTCGTTCATCGTCAATACTTCCTCATTCACACAAACGTCTAATGTGGCTAGGATTTCCATCCAACCATGTGGTTCGAAGAGTTCATCTGAAAAAATTTTAGGCATGTAATCGGGGTCTTCTATCGATCGATAGTTAGGGTGCCCTATTGGCCACATTTGTTTTTTACACTCCTCCTTCTTTGCTTCTTTGCACATCCACAACTGGGCATCCTCATGCATCCAAGATTGGTCACTTGATCCAGCACTGTGAATGGATAGGTCATCTTCTTCTTTGTGGACTGGATTCCATTGTAATGGAAGGACATCTCGATAAGCGAATGTGTGCAAGTTTATCTTAGTAGTGTTCCCTTGATGTTGGAGATATAATGAATCTCTGCCCCAATCTTGTACGACTCGCATCTGTCTCATGAAGGGTCGTCCTAATATCATCTCATAATTGTTTGCTTTTTCGAACTTACATATGGCTAGTGTGTGTTCAAATTCCACTCCACATGTGGTTAACTTAATTCCTTCCAATATTCCTAGGGGTCTCTCCACATGACCGTCTGCTAACTGGAGCTTCATGCGAGTGGGTCGTAAGGCTGGTTTTCCCCACTTTTCCCAAATCTCCTTCGTTGCAATTCCTACCCCAGCTCCTGTGTCTAAGATAGCTTTGGTCAAGTACCCATTGTAAATGACAGGTAAACAGGTATTCCCTTCATCCCCTTCACTGAACTCTCCTACTTTATCGACTGGAACCTGTATTGTGGACTTATTTTCCAGTTCCTTTTCTTTTGATCCTCCATTCTTTGATAGTGGCTTCAATTGATCTGCCATTTGCTTCCATAACTGGGGTTTAAGTCGAAGCAAATCTTCCACCGTTAATTGGCATTGAACTTTTGTTTTCTTTAACTCTGTTAAGTTATGCAAACTCTCCTTTCCTTTTCCTGTTCCTTTTCCATGCACCGTGGGTGCTCGTATTACCACTGACTCTCGTTCGTACTCTCCCATATAGTTAGGCAATGTTGAAATGCTTATGGTCTCCTCTCTACCTCTATCGAGTCTTGAAATCTCCTCGTAGGCCTCCTCGAGGTTAGGATGGGGTTGACAGTCTTCCACATCTATTTCATCAAATGGTGGTGGATCGATACCATTCTTTTTCCATTGTTCTTCTCTGATTCTATCCCACAAGTCCTTAGGCCATTCTGCTTCTAAGTCTGGTATGGCTGATACAGGGCCATCTTGTGTTGCCTCTTGTTCACCTTGGGGATCTTCTTTCCTAAGTTCTTTATCCTTTGGTTTGATGTATTCTTCGTAAGGTTCTTGTGCAATCCTTGTCTCTGGTAGAGTTGGGATAGTCTTTTCTAGGGTGGTTTGTGCTACTTCTATGAGTTTTCTGCATAGGGCTAGTCGTTCCTTTTCTAATTCCCCATTAGGATAGATTTTTTCATGTTGCTCTATGTTTGGTCCCATTTTGATTCTAGCTCGGTACGCTTTTAGCCACATATCCAAGTCGTCTGGCTTTGGATCTGCTAGAATTGATCCGGGCTTCTCCCTATCTGAGCTAGGTTCGATTAGCTCAGGAGTCTCCTTAGACTTCTCTTGTTCTTTGTGTTTACTTAACTTTTCAATTTGCTTTTTACTGTTTGTACTTTTGTTCTTTGCCCATTTATCCTTGAGTTTCTCTCGTCGTTCTTTCCATTTCTGAGCTTTTGTGTTACGGGAATTTTCGCCAGGATCCTCGGAATCTTCCACTATCTGAGTTGAAGGGCTTATTTTCGTGTTGTTTTTTTGCTCCTCTTCCAATTGCTGTTCTTTTTGTTGTTTTGTTTGGGCTCTAGTGATGGCTTTTAGTGGCACTGTGTATTCCTTATCACTTCCAGATTCTTCTATGACCTCTATTACATTGATTGGTGCAGAACCTTGGTTTTTTACTGGATTCTTAGGGCAATCCCTAAAAAGATGTTCTTTTCCGCAATCACTGCAATATCCTTCCCAGATTCTAGGTGGTGGAGGGTTGTATGGTCGAGGGCATTCTCTCATGAAATGGTCTCCTCCACATCTAAAGCATGGTCCTCTCTGCACTGGTGGTCTACTAGGTGGTCTCATGGGTTGGGGTGCCTTAGGAGCCGTATACATTAGAGTGGAAGTCTCTGCTCCACAAGTTTGATCATAGCCTTCATACCCATAGTATGTGGTCTCATAAGCCGGTTCGTATTCCATCACGTAGGCTTCATATGGATAGTACTCACTCGGTAGGGTTTCGTATCCAAGGTTTGTTGATTCTATCTGGGTTATTGTCGTGGCTGGTACTATAGCTCTTTCTAGATTTTCTTCTGGTTGCGCATACTTTACTGGTACTACTTGTTGAGGTTGCGACGGTTGGGGTCCTAGCACAGGTTGTGGTGGTGGGTATGGTGTCTGTTCAATTAGTCTAGGTACTCCCGTCTGTGCTGGATACGGGTTGTATCTTGGGATCTCTCTGTTCAGGTCTCTAGGTGGATATCCATACGGTCGATACTGCGGTGGTTGGAAAGGGCGTGTTTGCCTATTAAATGGACAGTTCTCAGTAGTGTGATTAGTGTATTTCTGTTCTATGTGACAATACCAAGAAGTCCCTTGTTGTTGCTGCCTGTTGTATGGGTAAGCTGGTTGTGCACCGCCCCCTCCTCGAACACACAGGTGAGTAGGGTGATCTCCTCCACATAAGCTACATCTCCGGAGCATAGGCAATCTTTGAACTGGGGGTTGATAAGCTCTTTGCCCCTGTGCCCCTAATTTCTTGGCTAATAGCTCTGCTAATTCTTCCACGTGACTGGAGTTGGAAGAAATGGCACTCCTTGAGTCGTCCGATTTAGCGTGGCTGGACTTGCTGTTGAGGTCCTCGGCCAAGTTATCTTCCAAATCAATACACTCCTGAAGACAATCACTCAAAGTTTGTAGTCTTTTCACGTACACTAGCGTTCTCAAGGTTCCATTAGTAAGCCCATCCAAAAATAATGAAATCATTTTTTGTTGCGTCGGTCTCTCTGTTACTGGGCATCTATCCACGTACTGGTTGAACCTTCTGGCGGCATTCTTCACCGTTTCATTAGGATTTTGTTTGAAGCTGTGAATTAGCGAAGCTGAGTTGTGTTTGATTCCCCTCTTAGTGAATTCTCCTATGAATTCCTGAAAAAATTGTTCCATGTTTCCAAACTGATTGGGATCTAAGGGTTGGAACCATGTCAGAGCTGTTCCTATGAGGGTGAGTCCAAATGCCTCATACTGTACAAAGAAGTCGTCCACTTGTTCCGCTCTTAGGACTTGTTTGAATTCAGCAATGTGATCATATGGTTCTCCTGATCCATCATAAGGGTTTCTTACACACTTAGCCACTTGAATCGGCCTCAGCCTTCTAACTGGTTCAGGTGGTCTGGGCATTACAGGAGGAATAGGGACAGCTGGTCTTATTGGCGGCATTCCAGGCTGTCTTCCTATCGGTGGATGTGGTCTTACTGGAGGTCTGTACTGGGTTCCTATCCCTGGTTGGGTCTGATAGTGTGCTTGTACTCCTGGTGTGGCAAATTGTACATGAGCATGATTAGGTACGCTCCTATGGCTGGTCTGTCCTGACGCAGTATTTTCTGTTTCTTCTTGATTTCCAAATGGATTTTGTGAGGTTGTTGCCTGCTCTCTCTGAGGAAACACAGGTGTACCCATATATCTTAATCGAGACCTGTCTAGGATACTCACAGGCCAATACCTCCTTTGATCTTTATCTAGGTATGTGAGTCTAGTCTCGTCATCCGGGTCTTTCAATTCATAGAATATCATGGGGTTCTCTTCTCTCCCTGGGACAGGTGAATCGGTTTGCAACAATAAGTTTGATCCGTGAATCATATAGACTTCTAACAAATAGTCGTCTTGAGTATCAAGTCACCTCTCAAGACACGTGACAATCGGGATCTGCCTCTAGGGGTGGTCACAAACTCTTCTGGTTGTGTCCTTCCTAGGTTTTCAGGGTCTGAGAGTTCCCCTCTTTCATTGATCCTTTCCGGGAATTCAGTTACAATGTAGATATGTCCGATCTTATCTACATAAGCACCTCCTTCGTATTTGACAGCAGGTCGGGGTACAATTGTGGCATTTTGGGAAGTTACCATCCTGGCTACAGACCTATTTAAGCCATCCAGGTAGATTGGAATCTCCTGGGCATTGGTGGACACATACTGCAAGGAAGTACGGTAGTCCCCCTCCATAGTAGTCATGAAGCTTCTCGTTGGTGCGGGTCCTTGCATGTCTTCCGAAGCCATAGGTAATTCCTCTTCCGAATCACTGGAAGTTTCTAAGTAAACTGAGTGGTGACTAGCCTGGGCAGTACTTCCTACTGAAGATATGATACTCCTTCTACTACTTAGAACTCTTCCTGACCTCAAGTTCATTCACTCTCTGAAGCCTCTCTTTATGCTTCTTAGATTCCCTTTGGGTGGCTCTACCAATGATTCAGTTTGTTTGCCAAAAGAAGGGCTTACTATGGGCGATACCACTTCCTGACGATACCACTCTCGGCGATACTGCACTGACCGCGATACGATACCAGGCGCCCAGACGATACGATATCAATCTGGTGTCGCGATACTATCTCAGAAAACAAACGATACGACACCTCAGCTAAGCACGATACGATACCAGAAAATCTCGGCGATACGATACCAATGACAGTGTCGCGATACTGTCCTAATGAACTGATGATACGATACCCCAGCGGTGTCGTGATACCAGAGTTCTCGAAACACGATACGATCTCAAAAGACCGACGACACGATACCAGATATAGTGTCGCGATACTTCACTAGGAAAACACCTCGATACGATACTGGCAAAATAGACGATACGATACCAGAGATCACAGGCGATACGATCTCACAGTGATGAGTGCGATCGCGATACCAATCTTGGCGACACGATACCACTATGGTGTCGCGATACCAAGATAAGCAAACGACGATACGACACTTGGGGAAGGCCCGATCGCGATACCAAAGTATCAAGCGATACGATACCACCCGGTAAAGTGAGGTCGCGATACTAAAAACTTAGGCGATATGACACCACAATGGTGTCGCGATACCCAGTGTTAGTACCAGACGATACGATACCAGGGGTCGGACCCGATCGCGATACCAACTCAGTGTCGCGATACCGGAATAGTGTCGCGATACCAAGACTGATATCCAGCGATACGACACCTCTGGCGAGTGTCGCGATACTAGGGAATTTTGGTATCGCGATACCAAAACTCAACCGATCACGATACTCAAGCCAAAAGGTCTCCAAACTTGAAAATTTTTATGCCCCCTTGCACCTCTCACCCTTCTCCTCACTCCTAAACCTCTGTCTCTCACAAAATGTACAATTACTCAAAAATTTTCCCCCCCGCGATACTGCGCATTCCTTTTAATCATTGCTTTGTGCAAGTTTAGAGAGTTTTAGGTATTAAATCTTGATGGGAACTCACCTTGGGTCTATCTAGTTTGCTTCTTGAGCTCTTACACAAGCTTTGAAGGCCTGAAGCACACGATACTGCCCGCACGATACCGGTCGCTGTCGCAGACGATACCAGTGAGCAGTGAAGTGTCAAATGAAACAAATTTTTTGGTTTTTATACTTTTTGGACAGAACTTGAAATTTTGGAATTTTTTTGGTGATTTTCTGGGGATTTTGGTCTACTCCTACTCCTCTTCTCCTTACTTCTCCTCTCCTTCTAACCTAACCCTAACTCCTTCTTCTCTTCCCTCCTCCTAAACTTAAACCTAAAACTTATCACACACACCTCGAAGATGAGAAGTGACAAGTGCTGAAATGGTGGACTACTTGCCAAAGGACAAATTTGCGTCTGCAAGCACGATTCAATCACACTCGCTCTATAACCATCACGAAGGCACCTTGGTAGAGTGACTCCCCGGCAACGGCGCCAAAAACGTGTGTACTTGAGCCACGAAGACTCAAGGACTTGTGCCAATGAGACTATACCTCATTTGCCACACAAGTGCGTATAGTGGGTTCTTTAACACACATTTAAATGTCAATCCTAAGGAGTGACTCGCCAAGTGTATGAAGACGTGTGCACACGTGATGGAAAATGAAGTGGTTCAACTATTCACACATGAGAAAAGACCACTACCACTCACACCTACTGAAATACTGGAAGTGTTGCCGCAAGCCTCTTTTCAGCAGTTTTGGTATTTTGAGGTTTTCTCCCAGCCCAGAACTCCGAACATAGGCAATAGGGTACTCGTTTTGAGGCTCTCGACGAGACGAATCCAACGGTGGTGGTTTCACTCAATTCTGATCACTCTGCTTCAAGTTATGACAGAAACAGTGAATTACGGGAGTCACAAACACCCGCGCCACAGCTTCTCCTAGCTTACGCACGCACTACAGCCGCTCAAAACAAGGGGGGAGGGGTAGACAACAGTCCTACACCTGCATTTCAAGCATAACACACACATACAAGAGCAAAATGAAGATCAAAATCAGCAAGAAAGAGGCAAACTCGAAAATTCAGAAGTGCTCCTTCTTCACAATGACAAGAGATCTCCTTTACAAAGAGTCACTTTTGACTTATATACTAGTGCCCTAAGTTTGGTCCTTTCACACAAGAGACCGGCACTTTATTCACTAAGAAACTAACTCCCTACTATTGTACATGGGTAAATCACTAATCTTCTGTGGGGATGCATCTAGAGGACTCCTCTAGTGCATTTACAATGGAAAATATATACAAGAGTGGTTATGATACAAAAGTTGTGTGTCCAAATCGGAAAAATTTTGGGGCCCGTCCTTTTCTCTGCTTTGTGCGCTCTTTAGCTCTGCAACACTCTCCCCCTCTTCGTCTCTATCGTCCCTTGACAGACTTTGCTTCGCGAACGCGTCCCTTGGGTAGTGTTGCCTGATTCTTGATCTTGCATTACGTTTTAGAGGCGCTTCAGCTTTTCTCCGCACGCTCCCCTTGGTCAGTATTGTCTGCAGTTAAACAGACATGCAGATTCGATGGCCTTCTTGATTCAAGCTCTACAACTCGAGAGCTTGATGCACTTGTCTTGCCTGTTGACTTGGGTTGCCACGCATGCCACCAGTGACTAGGAATGTGTTGTTCTTAGTCACCCTCTTAAACTTTTCAGCCTCTACCCCTTTGTAACTTTTGGTCCTCTGATTTGTCCTGGTTGTACACATCTGACCCTGTTGTATTGCTTGAGGCTGATTACTTCTTTTCCACCGTGCATGCCCTGGATGATTTCTCTTTTTGCCTGATGCGTGCCCTTGCGGGGCTCTGTGCAGAGATGGGTAATGCGCCCCTGCGGGGCTTCCTGCAGAGATACATTCTTTTTCCTTTCTTAATGAATCGTTCTGGTCTTTGATTTTCTTCTTCTTTTCTTTTTGCTTGATTGTCCCTCTACACCATCACAATGGATTCTAGATCATCGTCATTCTCTTCTTCTTCTATGAACTCACTAGGATCACACTCTTCCAACAGGGGCTGACACATGAACACCGAAATATCATAACCCTCCTCATCACAATGAGGTGTCCATTGTTCTTCATTGACTGCAATGTCCATGGTAGCTAAGATTTCTGCCCAACCATGAGGCTCAAATTCCTCATCTGGAAATATCATCGGTGTATAGGCTGGGTCTTTTATTGGTCTATCTCCTGGGGAAGTTCCTTCTTCTCTTGCTTAGATGCTTTTCCTCTTCCTCCGCGACCTTGCACATCCACAAGTGAGTATCTTCATGCAGCCAGGATGGATCAGGTGAACTTCCAGAATGCACAGAGATTGAATCTTCTTTTGCTTTGTGGATAGGATTCCACTGTAGGGGTGGTACATCTCTGAAGGTGTAATCCTTCAGTTTGACCTTGGTGGTGACCCCTAAGTGCTGTAAGTACAAGGAGTTGGTTCCCCAATCCTGTACTATTTGCAATGGTCATAGGAACGGTCTTCCTAGGATCATCTCGTAGACATTATTTTTTTCAAAGTCACATATAGCAAATGTATGTTCAAACTCTACACCACAAGTGGTTAGAGTTATCCCTTCGAGCAATCCTAGAGGTCTTTCAAAATGACCATCTGCCATTTGAAGCTTCATTCTTGTTGGTCTCAATGTGGGTTTGCCCCATCGCTTCCACAAGGAGGTGGTCGCAATAGCAACACCCGCACCCGAATCTACAATTGCTTTGGTTGTGTAACCTTGAAAGGTGATCAGAAGATAAGTGTTACCTTCTTCACCTTCGCTCATGTCTCCTATCTTGTCGAGAGGTATCTCTGGAACTTTTTGCTTAGAGCCTACTTTTGGCATATTGGAATTAAGTTCTGGAACTTGATCCTTCACATGATTCCATAGCTCCGGTTTTGCCTTGAGCAGCTCCTCTACAGTGAGGTGACATTGAACCTTAGTGTTCTTCACAACATCAGTGTTTCTTGGAATCACTGAGTCTTCATTTCTTACCAATATTGTGGGAGCTCTGATCTGGAGAGATTCAGATTCCCATGGGCCTGTGAAATGAGGCAACTCTTGTAAAGAATTAGATTCAAAATCTAATCTCTCATCCTTTGGTTGCTCTGTTTGATCTCCATAGATAGACGGAATGTCTTGGGGAAATTGATCATGAAGATCATCAATCTCAGGAATAAGAGGGGAATCACCCTTCTCCTTGGCCCATTTCTCTTCTTGTATTTCCCGCAAGAACTCTTGAGAGTACTGTTGAATTGAAGGAGGTATTCCAGCATCCGTGGAATTAGGAACATAAGCTCCCATTGGTGGTGAGCTTCCTCTTTCAATAACTGGTTGAGCCTGTGGAGGTAAAGAAACTTGTGGTTTGTTTACCAACTGCTCTAATCTTTCTAGTAAGCCCTGGAAATGCAAATCCGGTTTGACAGAGTTTGTCTGATTGAACTTTTGACTAGTCTCAAGTATAGCTTGAGCTTGTTCTACCATTTTCATGCACATTTTCATCCGTCCAATCTCTAAATCCGCACTAGGGTAACTCTTGTCTAGGTTTACAGCTGTTGGCCCTTCTTGAAGTCGAGCCTGGTAGGCTTTGAACATCATGTCCAAGCTTTCTGGGGTTGGATCTGCAAGAACAGACCCTGGTTGTGGGTTATTTACCATGGGTGGTGGGGTGGAATGAGGTGGAGTGGATGGAGCTTCGGTATGTGAGGGGCTTTGAGATGCAATGTCTTCTATTTTTGTTTTGGTATCCCTTAGGCTTTCTTCTAGCTCGGATAGCTTTTTGTTCCACTTGCGATTAGCCTTCTCTCTGGTATCCTTCCATGTTCTTGGTTTCCTCTTACTAGGCTCTCTTGATTCACTTGACTCCGATTGCTCGGATGGTTTTGCTTGTTGTGCAACCTGTGCCCTAGTAACTGCCTGTACAGGAGCCACATTACTACTACTTGAACTTGAATCTGCCACTAAGCCTACCACATTGATGGGTGTCACCTTGGGTGCACTAGAGGGGTTTCTCGGACACTCTCTAGGAAGATGTTCCTGGCCACACTCAGGACAAAAGCCTTGTATTGTAATGTTTTGCCCTTGTCCCAGAGCTGGTTGGTGGGGGCATTCATGAATGAAATGGTCGCCCTGACATCTAAAGCATGGTCCTCTAGGGGCTTGTGGTCTTACTTGTCTCAATTGGGGCCTAGGATTTGGATTCGTATACATGACATTGGAGTATTCTGGTTCCCAATTTTGTTCCATAGGTGGTGTCTCATATTGATACTGAGAAGTGTCACTTTGCTCAGGTGACTCTATGTAATAAGCATGTGGACTATCTTCATGGAAGTAGTTTGATCCATGAGCGTGAGAGTCATTTTCTGGTATCAATGGGGTTAGCGGTACCAATGCTTTATTAGGGTTCTCCTCCGCCATTGTATACTTAATTGGGATCACATTGGCAGGAGCTGGCGGTTGGTTTCCTAGGACTGATTGTGGCCTATATGGTGCCTGATATTGCTGCTGGTATTGAGGTTGATATTGTTGTGGCCTATAATATGGCTGTTGGTACTGATTCTGATACCTACCCTGCTGGTAAGGTTGCTGATAATTTTGTCTAACAGCCTGCCTGTTATAGGGACAATCTTGGGTCGTATGATTTGTATATTTCCTCTCAATGGTGCAATATAGAGCATTAGGGTTTCCTTGGGGTTGAGTCGTTAACGGGCAAACATTAGCCATGTGATCTCCTCCACATGTATAACATCGCTTCACTGAAGTGACCCTTGGCATTTGTCTATTTTGAACTCCTAGCTTTTTGGCCACTTGCTCAGCTATCTCATCTATCTCAGTGGAGGTTCTAGAGGTATTACTTGTAGAACTATCAGAGTCCTTATAGAGTTTGGATAGTCCTAACTCCTCACCCAAGTTGTCTTCTATGTCAATGCATATCCGTACACACTCTTCTATGGATCTAGGCTCTTTCAAGTATACATATGACCTTAATTTTGTGCTCAATAGGCCATCTAAAAATAGTGCCACCTGTTTGGCTGATGTGGGTAATTCTGGTACAGGGCATCTTTCCAAGTACTGTCTAAACCTTCTTCCTGCGAGTCGCACTGTTTCTTGGGGTGTCTGCTTGAAGCTGTGGATCAAGGATGATGTGTTATGCCTGATACCGCTTTTGGAAAATTCCACAATGAATTCTTCTAGCAGCTGATCTATCTCTCTATAGTTGCGATTGTTTAGAGGTTGAAACCAAGCTAAGGCAGTACCCTTAAGAGTCAAACCAAATGCCTCGAACTGGGTGAATAAGTCTTCAACCTGTTCAGCTCTTAGCACTTGTTTGAACTCCGCCACATGATCATAAGGATCTCCAAATCCATCAAAGTAGTTCTTCATTGTCTTAACCACTTGAGAGGGTCTAAGTGTTCTTGAGTGCTCTCGTGGTCTAGGCAATGGAAAATCATGTTCATCTCTTTGGTGCCTATGAGCTCTATGTCTCTCCCTTTCAGGTCTTTCCATTCCATATCCTGATATGTCTCTGCCCATAGTGTCTGCAAAGCTTACCTCCGGTCTCTCTCTAGTTCTTTCCCTGTGGGTTTCATGACCCTTGGATGATCCGGCTCCTTGGAGACCCTGGGAAACACTAGATCTTGGTGGAGGGAAAATTGATTCACCTTGCCAAGTGTAAGCATGTCTGTCATGATCTGATACTAAGAATAATTTCTGAGATGTGTGATCTAGATAGACAGCTTTCCCTGGTGTCTCTGGGTCCTTGACTTCATAGATGGTGACTACTGGGCTGGGTTGATCTGGCCTAAATCTCCAAAAGGCTTCCTCCGTTTCTCTATTCACGAATAGTTCTATGCTTTTATTATCTTGAGGAATCCATTCTAGAGTGAGCACTCTGGTTAAGACTGACTTACCTCTAGGGGTCTTGGGTTCTCCTCCTAGGTCTCCTTGCTCTAGGTCTCCTATCTCATTCTCAGGAATGATATTTCCAAACTCATCTGTCCTATCTGGTAAGTTGGTAACCACATACATGGTTCCTTCCTTATCAATGTAAGCACCCTCTTCAAACTTGACCACTGGGTGTTCAAGTCCAAAGGATTGGTCAGGATTCTTGAGTTGAACCACTGATCGTCTTAGACCATCCTCATAGATGCGAGCACCTAATTGGTTGGTCCTGATATACTCCAATTGGGTCTTATAAGGACCTTCTGGTGTCTGTAAATAAGCAGTGACTGAGCCACGTGTGGGTCTCTCCATGCTAAAAGACATTTCTGAGTCACTGGTTTCTGAACTTAGCGTGTAAGGACAACCACTAAGCTGTTGAGCCCAAGACTTGGATGTATGGTTGACACTAGCCTCAGATGACCTAATGCTTTGTCTATCCTTGCCTAAGTGTTTGCCAGATCTCAGGTTCATAAGCCTTGGCTTCTAGTCCCAAAGTTCTCTTCTATTGCTCAAAATCCTTTGGAACACCTTGGTTTTCCAGTTTTCCTGAGGGTCAACTTCAAAATACCCTATCTAATAATCCTGGTATTATTTTTACGAGCTTTCCAACAAAACCAAAATCACAGCAAACAGATTTCGTATGAGAAAGTTATGCCAGTTCAGGGTTCTAGGGTTTAAAACAGGGAAACAGGGTCTCTCAGGAAATGCTCCAAAATGGGCGATACACGATATTGTAGGACACGATACTTGATACTTGAGGAACTCGATACACGATACTTGGTATGTATCGCGATACTTGAAGTAGGCGATACTCGATCTTCAACAAGTATCGCGAGCAACTCCACGATACACGATCTTTGATAGATATCGCGATCGCTGTATAACGATACACGATACTTGACTATCACGATACTCGGGCAAAACGATACTTAGCTCAAGACGATACACGATATTCCAAGGAAAACGATACTCGATACTCAGAGAGCACGATACTTGATACTTGGTAGGTATCGCGATCGGGAACACACGATACACTAGACACGATACACGACCTCAGTTAAGTATCGCGATCGGTATAAAACGATACACGATACGTGGGCAAAAACGATACACGATCTTTCAAGGAAAACGATACGCGATCTCTGGCCGAAACGATCTCTGGTCGAAACGATACACGATACTTGCCTAGTATCGCGATCTTCCTGAGACGATACACGATACCTGGGAAATATCGCGATACTCAACCACAGGAGATTCACGATACTTGTCAGGTATCGTGATACCTCAACCGCGGGAGAAACACGATACTTGGATTTTTTGGAGTCCAAATTCAAAATTTTTTACAAATATGAGTACCTTGTGTCCTCCTTGTCTCTCCTATATGTCTGTAGATGCCAAATCTTCCTTCAAACCCACGATATTGCACTCACGATACTTGGTGCAGGTTTCGTCACGTTTGGGGCTGTTCACTCAGATTTTCAGCTATTTTGGTGCTACTTCTTCAGCGCCTCTGTTCTGCACCCTCTCTAAGCTTCTTGCTCACAACTACAAGTAAAAACAAGGTGAATGTACTCTAAAAAATGGAAAAAACTGAGAAGATGAAGGTGGGTGGAGATGGTGATGATGATGAAGATGAAGAAGAAGGAAAATTCAAAAACTGAACTGAAAATGATGATTTTTTTACCTTCCAACATCGCTACTCTACGTCTTACCGTCACACGCTCGTCCTCCAAGCTCTCTCCCCGGCAACGGTGCCAAATTTGGTGTCACTCTAGCACAATGGTGAGTACCAACATGAGGAGATACACCTCATAAATGTCAATCCGTGGAGACGTGAGGACCGGTATGAAGACCGTGAGCAAGTGATGGCACAAGTGCGTGAGTGAAAGCACACAAGCATGCACACACATACACACACACGCGCACAAAGTAAGAGCACGGAGTGGAACAATGGAAGATCTTCGATTCTACAAGAGCTCTCTTACAAAGCTGAAATCTACAACAAGCTAACCTCAAAAATGAGCTCTCCAGCCCTTTTTATAGTTTTTGAGTGGTTTTGGCCCTGTCCAGACCTAGTGTCCGGCCTAGTTAAAAATAGGTTCCAGAGCTTATTTGGGGGCTCAAACGGAGTCTAAAAATTATGAAAATTGGTAGGATGGTAGTTCTAATACTCCTCAAGCTCGAGGACTCCTCGGCTTGAACAAAATGGAGTTACAAAAATAAAAAATGGTATTTACAATGGTTTTTAGTGATAATAATCACTATTTTTATAGGGATTTCATCTGAAAATTTGACAGGTGCTTCTTGGAGCTCCCTACTAGCTCCTTCTTCTTGTGTGTCCACTTCCTTGATGCGCTTCCATGCTTTGTCCTTGACCTTGAGCTTCAACACATGGGAGTCAATGACTACTTGCTACCTCATATTAGAGGTCTTGAATGTGCAAGTGATATATGGAATGCTTTGGAGGATCATTTCCAAAACACTACAAAGTCAAGGAAGGCATCTTTATGGGCAGAGTTTACCACATTCAAGAAGAAGGCCTCTCAACCTATTTCTGATTATGTAACAAGGATGAAGGACATTGCAGATGCATTAGGAGCAGTTGATGAAGATATTGAGGAGGATAAATTGGTAAGGCAAATCCTCACAGGTTTGAGAGGAGATGAGAAATGGAAGCCATTCATTTTGTCTACTGAATTGTCACTAGATCATTTCACTCCTGATTTAAATCAGTTGCTAGGACACATGCTAACTTTTGAGCAGGATGTTAAAGGTGATGGTGATAAGAGTGCAGGTCAAGCAATGTATTCAAAGGATAAGAAGAATAATAGCAAATGCAAGCAACAAGCAAATGAAGATGAAGGTACAACTAGCCAAGATAACTTCCTAAGAGAAAGAGGAGGTGGCAAAGGTAGAGGAAGAGGCAGAAGCAATAAAGATGGAGCCAAAGCTTGTTGGATTTGTGGTAAGACAAATCACTTAGCTCATGATTTTTGGCATAATAATCATAATAATGGAGGATTGTTGAAGCTGAAGGTCAAGGACAAATCACAGGAGCACATCAAAGAGGTGGACACACAAGAAGAAGGAGCAAGTAGGGAGCTCCAAGAAGTGTATGTCAATTTTCAGAAGAAATCTATAAAAATAGTGATTTTCATCACTAAAAACCATTGTAAATACCATTTTCTATTTTTGTAACTCCATTTTGTTCAAGCCGAGGAGTCCTCGAGCTTGAGGAGTATTAGAAGTATCATCCTACCAATTTTCATAATTTTTAGACTTCATTTGAGCCCTCAAATAAGCCCTCGAACCTAATTTTTAACTAGGCCGGACACTAGGTCTGGACAGGGCCAAAACTAGTCAAAAAACTATAAAAAGAGCTAGAGAGCTCATTTTTGAGGTTAGCTTGTTAGAGAATATAGATTTTGTAAGAGAACTCTTTTGCAATCGAAGCTTTCCATTGTTCCTCTCTTTGATCTTACTTTGTGCGCGTGTGTGTGTATGTGTGCATGTTTGTGTGCTTTCACTCACGCACTTGTGCCTTCACTTGCTTGTGGTCTTCATACCTGTCCTCACGTCTCCACGGATTGACAAGTAAAGGAGGTGGTGCTTACGCTTGAGCTACACCAAATTTTGGTGCCATTGTTGGGGAGAGAGCTTCGAGGATGAGCATTGTGATGGTAAGATCGTAGATTTGTGATGTTGGAAGGTAAAAAAACTGTCATTTTTGTTCATTTTCTGATTTTTCTTCTTCATCATCATCACCATCTCCATCTTCCTCCATCTTCTTCTTCATAGAAATTTCTTGTTTTTTAGTGCATTTTCACCATTTTCATACCATCTTTCATGCATTATTGTATGAGAAGGAGTTAGGAGGTGCAAGGGAGAGCAAGCGCCTGTGTTTTTTCATGATTTTATGCACATATAGAGCTCGCCATTGCTCGGTGCTCAGAAATTCAAAGTTCCCACCAAAAAACACGATTTTGTGATGAAAATCGCAATTCTATGAAAAAATCAAATTTTTTTGAAAATCACGATTTTCTATTTCCCACCTAAAAGCTCTCTGAAGGAAACACATTCTGAGGTCATTCTCAGAATCACGATTCTCTAGTTGTGCTCAGAATCACGATTCTCTAAGTTTTTCAAAAACACGATTCTCTGGTCACCCTCAGAAGCATGATTTATTTTGGCGATTCTCAAAAAATACGATTCTGAGCAAAAACATGATTTTCAGCCAAAAACACGATTGTGATCAAACACGATTCTCTGTTGGCAATCGCGATTTTCACAAACACGATTTTCATTCAAAATCGTGATTTTCATGTCAAAAACACGACTTTGAGAAAACACGATGCTCTGTGGCTCCAAAATCACGATTTTCTAAAACACAATTTTCATCTAAGGTACAAAATCACGATTTTCAAAACACGATTTTCAAAAACACGATTTTCATCCAAGGTACAGAATGGCGATTCTCTTGATTTCACAGCATCGCGATTCTCTTGATTTCACAGCATCGCGATTCTCTTGATTTCATAGCATCGTGATCCTCTTGACTTCACAGCATCGTGATCCTCTTGACTTCACAGCATCGCGATCCTCTTGATTTCACAACATCACGATTCTCTTGATTTCACGGCATCGCGATTCTCTTGATTTCACAGCATCACGATTCTCTTGATTTCACAGCATCGTGATTCTCTTGATTTCACAGCATCGCGATTCTCTTGATTTCACAGCATCACGATTCTCTAGATTTCACAGCATCACGATTCTCTTGATTTCACAGCATCGCAATTCTCTTGATTTCAGAGCATCACGATTCTCTTGATTTCACAGCATTGCGATTCTCTTGATTTCACAACATCGCGATTCTGTTGATTTCACAGCATCGCGATTCTCTTGATTTCACAGCATCACGATTTTCACACAAAATCGTGATTTTTCCAAAAGGTCCTGTTTGCCTGTTTTGACCCTCAAGAGCCTGATTTGACATAACTTTTTCATCCAAACTCCATTTTTTGAGCTCTATAGCTCGTTGGAAAGCTCGTTTTGAATCCTACACGGCTAGGGACTAATTTGAAGTTGACCCTCAGGTGGGACTAGGGAACCAAGGAAACTCCAAAGGATTTTGAACCATACCAAGGGGAAATTTTGGACTCTTAACCAAAGCTTATGAAGCTGAGATCTGGTAGACACCTAGGCAAGGATAGACAAAGCGTTAGATCTTCTCAGTCTAGTGTCAACCATACAACTAAGTCTTGGGCACAACAACTAAGTGGTTGTCCTTACGTACTAAACTCTTACACAAGTGACTCAAAAATGTCTTTTAGCATGGGGAAACCTGCAGGTGGCTTAGGAATTGCCCATCTACAAACACTAGGAGGTCCCTATAAGACACAATTGGAATATATTCGGACCAACCGATTAGGTGCTCGCATCTATGAGGATGGCCTGAGGCGATCAGTGGTCCAACTCAAAAATCCAAATCAACCCTTTGGACTTGAACACCCGGTGGTCAAGTTCAAAGAGGGTTCATACATTGACAAGGAAGGAACCATGTATGTGGTCACCAACGTACCAGATAGGACTGATGAGTTTGGAAATATCATTCATGAGAATGAGATAGGAGACCTAGAACAAGGAAATGTAGGACAAGGACCCCAGACTCCTAGAGGTAAGTCAGTTTTGACCAGAGTGATCACTCCAGATTGGATCCCTCAAGACAACAAAAGCATAGAACTATTCTTGAATAGAGAAACAGAGGAAGCCTTTTGGAGATTCCAGCCAGATCAACCTAGCCAATTGGGCATAGTCATCATCTACGAGTTCAAGGATCCATAGACACCAGGCAAAGTTGTCTACCTGGATAACACATCAGAGAAAATGTTCTTGGTAACAGAACATGATAGACATGCATATACTTGGAACAATGAATTGATTTTCCCTCCATCAAGATCCAATGTTTCCCATGGCCTCCAAGGAGTAGGATCATCCCAAGCTCATGAAGCCCAAAGAGAAAGAACTAGAGAGAGACCTGAGGTAAGTTTTGCACACACGGTGGGAAAAAATAGATTAGGATTTGAAAATGAAAGACCTGAAAGGGAGAGACATCAAGCACATAGGCAACAAAGAGATGAACATGATTTTCCATTGCCTAGACCCCGAGAGCACACAAGATTAGACCCACTCAAGTGATCAAGGCAATGAAGAATTATTTCGACGGGTCAGGAGATCCTTATGATCATGTGGCTGAGTTCAAACAAGTGTTAAGAGCTGAACAGGTTAATGATTTGTTCACCCAGTACGAGGCATTTGGTTTGACTCTTAAGGGCACTGCCTTAGCTTGGTTTCAACCACTGAGTAGTCGCAACTATCACGGTATAGGTCAGCTACTAGATGAATTCATTGTAGAATTTTCCAAGAGTGGTATCAGGCATAACACATCATCTTTGATCCACAATTTCAAGCAGACACCACAAGAAACAATGCGACTAGCAGGTAGAAGGCTTAGACAATACCTAGAAAGATGCCTTGCTCTAGAGTTACCCACACCAGCCAAAAAAGTGGCTTTGTTCTTAGATGGCTTATTGAGCACAAAGTTAAGATCATATGTGTACTTGAAAGAGCCCAGATCCATAGAAGAGTGTGTACGGACGTGCATTGACATAGAAGATAACTTGGGTGAGGAGTTAGGATTGTCCAAACTCTATAAGGATTCTGATAGCTCTACTAGTCATACTTCGGAAATCTCCACGGAAATAGATGAGATAGCTGAGCAAGTTGCCAAGAAACTGGGTTTCCAAAATAGACAAACACAAAGAGTCACCTCATTGAACCAATGTTGTACCTGCGGAGGGGACCACATGGCTAACGTATGCCCAATGCAAAACCAAAAAATTAGAGAAAGGAATGCTCCATATTGCACTATTGAGAGAAAATACATGAACCACATGGCTCAAGATTGTCCCTACAATAGGCAGGCTGTTAGAAAAACTTATCAGCAACCTTACCAACAAGGTAGGTATCAGAACCAATACCAACAGCCATATTATCGACCACAAGAGCAATATTAGGCACAATATAGGCCACAACCAGTCTTGGGAAACCAACCACCAGCTCCTGCCAATGTGATTTCAGTCAAGTATGCTGTGGGAGAGGACAATCCAAATAGAGCATTGGTGCCACCAACCCCATTGATACCAGATAATGACTCATGCTCATAGTTCAGACTACTCCCATGAAGGTAGTCCACATGCTTATTACACTGAGTCGCCTGAGCATAGTGAGATTTACTCGTATCAATATGAGGCACCACCTATGGAGCAAAATTGGGAGCCAGAATACTCAAATGTCATGTACACAAATCCTAACCCTAGGCCCCAATTGAGACAAATGAGACCACAAGCCCCTAGAGGATCTTGTTTCAGATGTCAAGGTGACCATTTCATTTGTGATTGTCCCCACCCACCATCTCCGAGTCAAGGTCAGGCTATCACAATACAAGCTTTTTGTCTTGAATGTGGCAAAGACCATCTCCCCAGAGATTGTCCAAGAAACCCCTCCAGTGCACCCAAGATTACACCCATTAATGTGGTAGGCTTAGTAGCGGATTCAAGTCCAAGTAGCAATAATGTGGCTCCTATACAAGTTGTCACTAGAGCACAAGCCTTAAAAGAGGATAAACCAATAGAGCAATCAGAGTCGAGTGAATCATGAGAGCCTAGTAAGAGGAAAACAAGAACATGGAAGGATACGAGGGAGAAAGCCAATTTCAAGTGGAATAAAAAGTTATGAGAACTAGAAGAAAGCCTGAAAGAAGCGAAAACAAAGATAGAAGACATTGCATCTCAAAGTCCCTCGCATGCCGAAACTCCATCCACTCCACCTATCCCACCACCCATTGTAAATAGACCACAACTAGGGTCTGTTCTTGCAGATCCAACCCCAGAAGGCTTGGACATGATGTTCAAGGCCTACCAGGCTCGACTTCAAGAAGGGCCAACAGCTGCAAACCTGACAAGAGTTACCCTAGAGCAGATTTAGAGATTGAACGGATGAAAATGTGCATGAAAATGGTAGAACAAGCTCAAGCTATACTTGACAGTAGTCAAAAGTTCAATCAAACAAACTCTATCAAATCGGATTTTCATTTCGAGGGGAAGATTAGAGCAGTTGGTAAACAAACCACAAGTTTCTTTACCTCCACAGGCTCAACCAGTTATTGAGAGAAGAAGATCACCACCAATGGGAGCTTATGTTCCTAATTCCACAGATGCGAGAATACCTCCTTCAATTCAGGAGCACTCTCAAGAGTTCTTGCGGGAAATACAAGAGGAGAAATGGGCCAAGGAGAAGGGTAATTCCCCTCCTATTCGTGAGATTGATGACCTTCATGATCAATTTCCCCAAGACATTCCATCTATTTACGGAGATGAAGCAGAACAACAAGAAGACGAAAGATTAGATTTTGAATCTAATACCTTAGAAGAACTGCCTCAATTTCCAGGCCCATGGGAATCTGAGTCTCTTCAGATCAGAGCTCCCACAATATTGGTAAGAAATGAAGACTCAGTGGTTCCAAGGAACACTGATGTCGTGAAGAACACTAAGGTTCAATGTCATCTCATTGTAGAAGAGCTGCTCAAAGCAAAACGCAAGCTATGGAATCATGTGAAGGATCAGGTCCCAGAACTTGATTCCAATATGCCAAAAGGAGGCTCTAAGCAAAAAGTACCAGAGATACCTCTAGACAAAATAGGAGACATCTGTGAGGGTGAAGAAGGTAATACTTATCTTCCAATCACCTACCAAGGTTACACAACCAAAGCAATCATAGATTCAGGTGCTGGTGTGCTATTGCGACCACCTCCTTGTGGAAGCAATGGGGCAAACCCACATTACGACCAACGAGAATGAAGCTTCAAATGGCAGACGATCATTTTGAAAGACCCCTAGGATTGCTCGAAGGGATAGCTCTAACCACTTGTGGTGTAGAGTTTGAGCACACATTTGCTATATGTGACTTTGAGAAAAATAATGTTTATGAGATGATCCTAGGAAGACCCTTCCTATGACAACTGCAAATAGTACTTGATTGGGGAACCAACTCCTTGTACTTACAACACTTAGGGGTCACCACCAAGGTCAATTTTAAGGATTACTCCTTCAGAGACGTACCACCCCTACAGTGGAATCCTATCCACAAAGCGAAAGAAGATTCCATCTCTGTGCATTCTGAAAGTTCACCTGATCCATCATGGTTGCATGAAGATACTCATTTGTGGATGTGCAAGGTCGCAGAGGAAGAGGAAAAACGTTTAAAGGCAAGAGAAGAAGGAACTTTGCCAGGAGATAGATCAGTTAGAGACCCAGCCTGCACACCGATGATCTTTCCATATGAGGAATCTGAGCCTCATGGCTGGCCAAAAATCTTAGCCACCATGGACATTGTTGTCAATGAAGAACAATGGACACCACATTGTGATGAGGAGGGTTATGATATTTTAGTGTTCATGTGTCAGCCCTTGCTAGAAGAATGTGACCCTAGTGATGTCATAGAAGAAGAAGAGAATGACGATGATATAGAGTACATTGTGATGGATAGTTGCTTTAACTCAGAGCAGCACTATCTAGAAGATATAGGAGTGTTCACCCAGAAAGAAGAAGAACCTCTCACAAGCATTAAAATGGTAAATTCAAAGGATGGAAGTGAGAGCAATCAAAAGAAAAAGAAAAGAGAAGTAGTGAAACAAGAAGAGGAGGAATCATTGTTTGAAGTACCAAAAAACTTCAAGAAATATGAAGTTGACGACCGCAAAATTTTGGTACGACTGCCTAAGAGAGAGGCCATCATAGGAGAATCATATGATAATAAAGAAAAGACCAAGAAAATTGTAGTGACGATTGAAGAGAACGAAGAGAGATGCACATATATAGGAGATGACCTAAGTGCAAGAGAAGAAATGGAGCTCGTAGCTCTATTAAGGGAATATAGGGATGTGTTTGCATGGTACTATAGAGACTTGAAAGGGGTAGATCCAAGAATTTGCTCTCATACTATCCCCATGACTGCTGATGCCAAGCCCACCAAACAGAAGCCCTACACATATAATGATACATATGCAGCCAAAATAAAAGAAGAAATTGATAGGCTGATTGAAGTTGGATTCATCTATGAGATTGAGCATACTGAATGGGTGTCCCCCATTGTAGTGGTGCCCAAGAAGAACGGGAAGTTGCGAGTGTGTATTAACCTTAAAAAAGTTAATGCCACTACGATCAGAGATAGTTATCCACTTCCAATCACGGAATACCTATTGGAGCATGTTGCAGGCAAGGAAGTTTATAGCTTCCTTGATGGATTTTCAAGTTACAATCAAGTAGCCATTGCCCCAAAAGATCAACACAAAACAGCTTTTGCCACAGAGTGGGGAATCTTTGCATTTCGTGTGATGCCATTTGGGCTCACCAATGCACCTGCAACATTCCAAAGGCTCATGTGTCATGTCTTCAAAGAGTTCTTGCGAAAGAGCTTAGAAGTGTATGTGGATGATTTATGTGCTCATTCCCAATAAAGAAGATTTCACATCCCTGAGCTTAGACAAATCTTCAACAAGTGTAGAGAATATCGAGTGTGTCTAAACCCAGAAAAGTGTGTTCATGGTGCGTCAAGGTAAAATCTTAGGTCATATTGTTTCTAAGAATGGAATCTCAATAAATAAAGATAAGGTACGAGCCATAGCGGAGCTGCCAAGGCCAAGGAATGTTAAAGAGGTACAAGCCTTTATGGGCCATTGTGGATATTATCGTAGGTTTATCCACATGTACGCGATCATAGCTAGACCCCTTTATGCCTTGCTATCTAATTTTGAGTGGAACGATGAATGCGAGAATTCTTTCAATGAACTGAAGAAACATTTGTGCACAACACCAATACTGACCACTCTTGATTGGAATAAACCATTCCATGTCCATGTGGATGCATCCAATCACGCCATAGGATGTGTGCTAGCACAACCCACAGGTGAAGGAAACTTAGATTTGCCCATAGCATATGCTAGTAGACAGCTCACCGCAATTGAACAAAACTATACCACAACTGAGCGAGAGGGCTTAGGCATGGTATATGCTGTGAAGAAGTTTAGACACTATTTATTGGCCAACAAGTTCAAGTTTTTCACTGATCATCAAGCTTTGTTATATTTGGTCAATAAACCTTGCAATACTGGACGCTTAGTAAGATGGTTCCTCTTACTAATGGAATATGACTTTGAAGTTATTGTCAGGAAAGGTAGAACCCACCTCCGGGCAGATCACCTTTTTTGCATTACTTCAGGAGAGTCACCTCAAGGAGTGTCTGATGACCTACCTGATGATTATCTGTTCAATTTAGAAGTTGTTCCTAAATGGGCAAATACGTTGGTACCAGTCCTAACCTTCGGACCTGCAAATAAGAATGTGAAAACATCACAAGAAGAAATTGTAAAATCACAAAAATATCACATATTGGTAGGAAGCATTTACAAACAAGATATTGAGGGTGTATTAGCTTCTTGTGTTGAGGACGATGCACATAGTAGTTGGTTGCAACAAGCTCATGAAGGATTGCTAGGAAATCATTATTCTAAACAGCGCACATTACAAAATCTGAAACGTTTAGGAGTGTATTGGCCTAGCATGGACAAAGAAATACATGAGTGGATTAAGAATTGTCCAATGTGTAGAGAGAGACCACCAGTGGAGCATGCCACCCTTTATCAAGTGTCATTAATTCCTGATTGGAGTGCTCCATTGGTAGAGTTTATGAGATCGGAAACCTTACCCAAAGAGGCTCGTCTAGCAAGAAGACGAAGCATGGAGCAAGAGGCTCAGGACTATGCTTTAGTTGGAGACAAATTATATCGAAGGGGCAAGGATGGTTATCTAAGATTGTGCGTTCATGAATCAGACTATTTGAAAGTCTTCTAAACTGCACACAGTGGTGTTGCAGGTGGACACTGCGGTCCTGATGGAGTAATCAAGACCATTCTATTCTCAGGACTTTGGTGGCCCACTCTTCATATGGATGCTCATACCTATGTGAAGAAATGTGACACATGCCAATGTGCACAATATCCAGTTAGAAAAGACGAGATGCCTTTGAGGCCAATGATGAGAGGGCATGCATTTTCGAAGTGGGGCATAGACTTCATAGGTCATGTTAACCCCCCAGCTAGAAACTCCCATGCAGAGTATATTATTGTAGCCATAGATTACCTTACAAAGTGGGTAGAAGTGAAAGCCACAACAAAGAATGATGCTCAGACTATGGCTAAGTTCTTATTCGAGAATGTGTTCATGAGATATGGGCTACCAATAGAGTTAGTGAGCGATAGAGGCACACACTTCTTGAATGAGGTCATTGAAAATCTTCTCCAAGAATTCTTGGTGATACATAAGAAGTCTACCCCTTATCATCCACAAGCTAACGGGCAAGCCGAGAGCACAAATAAGATCCTATGTAATATATTGACAAAACTAGTGAATAATAAACACTCTGATTGGGACAAACAGCTACATCATGCTGTTTGGGCTTATCGAGTTGCCTATAAAATGGTACTGAATGCCACCCCATTTCAGATGGTCTTTGGACAGAATGTTGTTCTACCATTGGACTTCCTCATCCCAGCCTTAGAAGTAGCACAAGAGCATGAGTGGAATGGACATGAATTGTCCTCTAAGATCTTTGATCTAGAACGCTTAGGTGAGACAACGCTACACACGGCGGCAAGCATCTATGCTGCAAAGAAAAGTCAAAAGGCATACTTTGCAGACATCAAAGATAAAGGATTGAAAGAGGGAGACCTAGTGCTGGTTTATACGCTAAAGCAACATGCCCATAAGTTGGAAAAAAGAGGATAGGGACCCATGATCATTAATAGAATATCCACTAGCGGTGCAGTTCAGTTGGCCACTCTAGAAGGAGATATCTTGCCAAACTATATTAGTGGATGTAGAGTCAAGTTATACCAAGAACCTCTTACAGAGGATATGCTTACGAGACTCAACACTGCTAAGAAGCGAAAAGAAGAGGAGATAAGGGTGAGGGAATAAGCACAGGCAGAGGCCAGAGAGCGTATTAGGCAAAATAAGTTAAGGCGACTAGGCCTAGATGTCAACTCAAAAGCCCCAAAATATCACATGGATATGTGCCAAAAATCAGGCATAATTACTTCTCAAGTCATTGACTGACGTCCCTTTGTGACCATAGAGATAGGACAAGGAAAGGGTGCCAGGACTGTGAAAGCATTGATTGACTCAGGTGCAGCAAGTAGTGCAGTTAGACTATCCTACTGCCAAGACTTGCAGTTGAACATCAATCCCATAGAAGCTTATCTCATAGGATTGGGAGGTGTGGAAACCCCTTCTTTGGGCGAGGTGGAACTTCCCATCTACCTTCAAGATGTTCCAATGAAAGTCAAAGTGCTAGTGTGTCAAGATGAGAACCTTACAGAACCACTTGTCTTGGGTCAAGATTGGATCTATGACCATTTGTAGTTAACTTAAACCTAAGAAGTCAAATTCTTCAAGTTTGGGTACATGAACAATGCATTACATTAGAGTTAGAGAATTGCATGCTCACAGATCATGGCACCACACACTCTCTTAGTTCCTCTAAGACTAATCTTCACAAACAAGATGTTGTATGTGTCAAAAGCTCTATGATCTAGAAGGACTCAATCATGGAAGGACAATCACAAAGGCAAGCAAACCCTCCTTCTTTTTCGAAGAGTAAAGCACCCCCAGTAGTTCAACCTAGGAAGCAAGCACAACAATTCAAAACAACTGCTATAGCAAAAAGAAAGCCACCATTCAACAAGAAAGCAGTTCCGGGAATGACGTAGATCTAGGTACGTAAAGGAGAGCAACCTCCAACCTTGGCCCCACAAACCCCATCTAGGCAAGCCAATCAGGCCAGAAGACAAAGGAAGAAGCTCGGATAAGCTCCACCACAAGATCTCTGACAAATTTGGGTGCCTAAGAAATTAGTCGTAGCTCAACAAGGGCGATTACACATGTGGGTACCCAGGAAGCTCTTACGTCCGCAACAACCTATGCTCTCCCATACGCGAAAAGTCTCAACAAAGAAGTCAAGGTGAGGAAAAGGTCAGAACCAAACACCAAGAACAAAAGTAGACCAACTAACCTCTTCAACGCGAGTCAAGCGACCAGCCACAGAGTTATGGGTTTGGAAGCCAAAAGTATCAGCGGTCCCTACAAAACCAAAGCACCAACCACAAGGGACACAACAATCACGAAACTAGCCAAGGAGGAATAGGCCAAAGGTGCTCACTGCACAGTTGCAAATCGTTCTCAAATGGATCCCCATAAGGAGGAAGGATCAATTGTCATCCCGAGATCCAATGGATACCCCCAGGACAGATGGCATCAACATCTGCAAATATCATTGAAAGCCTCGATGAGCGACAACCATGTGCTCCCTGCACAACCCTGTCTTTTGCACCATTCAGGCCATGCATTTCCAAAGTATGCATTAACATAGGGCCACATTACATGGCCGTGCATAGACACAACTAAGAGTCCCATGCACAAGAGCACATTGACATATGTCAATTATTTTTTCTGCTACTAACATCTGTCGTCTTGTTTGGTGACATTGTCTCAAAAAAAAAAGAGAGAGAGAGAGACAAGAGAGAGAGAGAGAGAGAGAGAGAGAGAGAGTTTGTTCCCAGGTTTGGCTCATGGAATGTGAATGAGTCATACTTAGTTAAAGGTGGAACCATTGATTACTGGGCATTTATCAGTTTTGATAGAAGTGTGTCTCGGCTAGCAAATGATATTATTGATGCCTTATCTGGTAGATGTCAAGCACCTGGCATGAACATGGCATCCACAACTACTGTTTCCCCTTACCGTAGTAGGAGGGAAGAGCTTGAAGGTCCACAACTTGAGCGATGCTTAACTACTGTATGTACGAGAGCATCCAAGGAGATATCTGCAAAGGGTAGTTTTGGTACACTGCAAATCCTTGTATGTATACTGGATGAGACGTCTCCTGCTTATGGTGAGCTAACGAGAAGATGTGAACTAAACTTGGTGTAGTTACCCAATGTCGTTTGTCAAGGAATATAAAGAAATTCAATTCTCAATATTTGTCAAACATTGCTCTAAAGAGAGGAGATAGGACCAAGCACTCAAAGAATTTCATCGGTGGACCATCAACTCGGATATTCATGGACAACAGAAGCAATGCCAGGTATACCACACAAAGAGATAAATATCGATCGCCCATTCACCATGGTAAGTATCTTTACTCTCGCAACACCATAAGCATGATAGATTAGGAAACCTCTTCGTCGGCATACCCTTGAGCACTTAGCTCAAGACCCCCAATTTTTGCACCATACTTCTTCCAATGCATTTTTTAAGTAAGCATGGATAGGGCTACATTACAAGGCCATGCACAATGCACATATTTTACTCCACCCATGCACAAACACACTTACCCATCATTCATTATGGGTTATGATTACTTGGCATGACTACTATGAACATCATCTTTGGAAGATCTAGACGTCATCAATGGAGACTCACAACGACACATGCTGAAATCCAAGGATGAAGCACGTATCATGAGACTAACACTTGCACAGGCTCAAAGAGACAAATGAAGAACTTGCCAATAGACCCTGCCACATTTGGAAGGTAGACAGCTATTGTTCCTACCAAATAGAGACTACCTCTCAAAGCACTACATGGAACAACCATTACAACAAGGGTCTGTCAGGGACGACAAACTCGAGAGGGGGGGAGTGTTGAAGCTGAAGGTCAAGGACAAAGCACAAGAGCACATCAAAGAGGTGGACACACAAGAAGAAGGAGCAAGTAGGGAGCTCCAAGAAGTGTATGTCAAATTTTCAAAAGAAATCCCTACAAAAATAGTGATTTTCATCACTAAAAACCATTGTAAATACCATTTTCTATTTTTGTAACTCCATTTTGTTCAAGCCGAAGAGTCCTCGAGCTTGAGGACTATTAGAAGTATCATCCTACCAATTTTCATAATTTTTAGATTTCATTTGGTGCTTATGCTTGAGCTACAAGGATATAATGAGAACTTTAATTCAAGAGGAAGAGATGGTAGAAACCAAAGAGGTAATTTCAGAGGTAGAGGTAGTAGAGGTTATTTTGGAAGAAATACAAGTAGAGGATTCCAAAGTCAATCCTACAACAATATCTACTACAACTATGCTTCAAATTAGAAGGAGGATTCAACCTTGATTATGAATGCAACTTATGAAAGGCAAAGTGAAGACCAAAGAGTCTTCTACATTGACTTAGGGTGTAGCAGTCAACTGAGTGGGAATATAGCCTTGATGACTGATTTGGAAAATAAGGTAACTAATCATGTAGTTCAAACATGTGATAATACAAAGAACAATGTGAAGTCAATTGGACCAGTGAAAGCCAAGGATGGAATTAATCTCTTGAGTAAGGTCTTGTATGTTCCTACAATTCCAAAGAATTTGATAAGTGTAGGACAAATTGTTGAAAAAGGATATGAAGTAAGGTTCACTAATGATGGAGTGTTTGTGGAAGACCCTAGCAATGGGTATAAACAAATTGTTTCAAGGAAGAAAGAAGGAAGATTCTTCACATTGAAGATTCAAGGTAATGTTGGTCATGCCTTGTTCACTTATGGAGGACATAAGATCTCTGAGTTAGATCTTTGGCACAAAAGGCTTGGACATTTCAATGAAAGAGGTATTAAGGATATGGTTAACAATGGTTCAGTGCTTGGATTGCCTAATGTTGCAGGTCAACATATGACATACAGATGTGAGGCATGTCAATTAGGTAAGGTGCATAAGCAATCATATTCTAAGCATGGTTTCATGTATTTAGAGAAGCTTGAGTTGGTACACACAGATGTGTGGGGACCATCAAAGGATTTTAGTATTAATGGTTCAAGATATTATGTGATTTATGTTGATGATGCTACCAGGTGGATCACTATCTATGTGATCAAAGATAAGTCAAAGGTATTTAATACATTCAAGCATTATCATGTGTATGCACAAAGCATTACAGGTCAAAAGTTGAAGAGACTAAGGTCAGATGGAGGGGGAGAGTATTTCTCAAATGAGTTCAATGATTACTTGTGGAATGCAGGTATAAAAAGAGAAGTTACTTGTAGGTACTCTCCTCAACAAAATGGTGTAGCAAAAAAGAGGAATAGAACTCTTGTTGAGTTTGCAAGATCCATGATGAAGGAGAAACATTGTCCAAATTATTTGTGGGATGAGGTTGTAAATACAACTACATACTTGTTCAATAGGTTACCATGTAAAGCCTTGCAGAGTATGACACCATATGAGGCATGGTGGGGTAAGAGACCTACCTTAGATCATTGCAAAGTAATTGGATGTTTGGCTTATGCATATGTGCCATCTTAGTTGAGGCATAAACTGGAACCTAAAGTTGAAAAGTATGTGTTTATTGGATATGATGACAAGCAGATGGGATATAGGTTGTGGACTCCATCCACAAAACAATTCCTTGTGTCTAAGGATGTTACATTTGATGAGCAAGGTACTTGGTATGCAGGTACAACAAATATTCATGCAAGTGATGAAGAAGTTTTGGATCAGAAGAAAGGTAAATCAAAGGTTCAGATATTTGATGAAGAAGAAAGAAATGAAGTACAAGTTGAAGTTGAAGAAGTTCCAAGGTTTGATCGAGAATGTGATGAACCAAAAACTTCAAGAAGTGGAGAACTCAGAAGTTCATCAGGACACAAATGGCAACCTACAAGGTATAGCTATGATACTTCTTTTTTGCCTACTAAAGACTGCTTACATGATGAAAGCAGATGAAGACCCTTCTACATATGAAGAGGCAAAAGGTAAGGAAAATTGGGAGAAAGTTATGTAGGAAGAGTATGATGCATTAATAGAAAATGAGACTTGGGATTTTGTTCCTAAACCAAATAGTCAGAAGATCATTGGATGCAAATGGGTCTACAAAACCAAGAGGTATGCAATTGGAAGTGTGTCTAGGTATAAAGCTAGACTTGTTGTGAAAGGGTATGCTCAAACATATGGTATAGATTATGATGAGACCTATAGTCCTATAGCAAAGATGACAACCATCAAGACACTCATAGCCATTGCTGCATGTAAAGGTTGGAGATTATGTCAATTAGATGTGAAAAATACCTTTCTAAATGGTTATATTTCAGATGATGTTTTCATGGAGCAACCACAAGGATTCAGAGATGAAAGGTATTCAGAATATGTATGCAAGCTCAAGAGAGCTTTGTATGGTTTGAAGCAGGCCCCAAGGGCATGGAATTATAGAATTGTAATGTTCTTGAAGGAACTTGGTTTTCAAATATCTAAAGCAGATAGTAGCTTGTTTGTCAAAGCAAGTGATGATGGGTTCATTTACATGTGCATATATGTTGATGACGTAATTCTTACAGGTACAAATGAGAAGGGCATACAAAGCCTTAAGAGGCAAATGGAGAAAGAGTTCAAGATTAGTGACTTGGGAGACTTGTCATATTTCTTGGGCATGGAGATTTCATATACTCAACATGGAATATATGTGACTCAAGAAAGGTATTTGAAGAACTTGTTGATCAAGTTTAAAATGGATGATTGCAGGATAGCCCCTACTCCAATGGAGGAGAATTCAAGGATATGAAGCTATATCAAAGTCTAGTTGTTAGTCTAATCTATGCAACCCTAACTAGGCTTGATTTGTCATATGCAGTTGGAGTATTGTCTCAATTCATGCATTGTCCTAGGAAAGAACATTGGATTGCAGGACAAAGAGTGTTGAGATATATTAAGAGTACACTCAAGGAAGGTTTGTATTATGGTTTTACATCAGATACAAATATCAAGATATATAGTGATACAGATTGGGCAGGTAATCCTGATGATAGAAGATCAACTTATGGATACTTGTTTTATGTGGGAGATAAGCTAATCTCATGGTGCTCTAAGAAGCAACACACAATTGCTTTATCATCTACAGCGGCAGAGTATAAAGGTATGGTTGAAGCTGCAAAGGAGGTCATATGGTTGAAAACTCTCATGAGGAGTTTTTACATCATTCAGAGTACACCCATTATTCATGGAGATAACACGAATTCATTGTATCTAGCTGCTAAGCCAGCTTTTCATGCCAGGACTAAACACATTGAAATTCAGTATCACTTCTTAAGAGATAAGGTGATTGATAAGGAGATTGAAGTCATATATACTTCAACAAAAGATCAGATTGCAGATATGTTAACCAAAAGCTTGGATGGACCAAAGCTACAAAGATTCAAAGACATGGCAGGTATAAAGAAGATAGAGAAAACCTCAATTGATGATTGAGGGGGAGCTATTGGTGCAAGTCAACCACCAGTTGATGTTTTGGATAAAGACTTGAAGTCAAAGATTGAAGAAAAGATTGGTTTATGAAGTTTGAAGATAGTGTATGTTCAAAAGATGAATACTTGTATACATATGTACATTAATTTATAGTTAGCTCACTTATACCTTTTGTATGGTCATGAGCTTGTACATATATGCCTATATATATATAAGTAAAAAGTTGGGGAAAATATGAGAGATTATGAAAGTTGATGTATTAGGCATTTAGATGATTGAGAAGTGAAGGAGATATCTCTCATCAATAGATGTAAAGTTTTTCTAGAATAGAAGAAAAGCTGCACCCGATATTTCTCTGAGTTCTCCTTCTTGCTTGATTATTTAAAGAATCCTTTTGTAGATGTGTAATTCTATAGTTAATGATTCTATGGTTAAAGTTTGAGAGCCTAATTGTAAACAGGCTAAGAGGATGATTCATAGGAACATTTATATGTGAAAAGAGTTGAGTATCTTCTAAAAGAGGTGCAATCTTGATGGTCAAAGAAATGATCAATTCTCAGTGCACAGTGTAAAGTTTTGCACAAATGAGGAGTCAAATTTAAGTTGGAAGGTAAGCCATCTATGGTTAAAAGCATTTCCTTAAACGGGTTCTACTTTGGGAGAATCATGTGTTAGAAGTTGCAGGTGTTAGAATCGACTATACAAAAGAACAGTTTTAGACATAGGTGAACTGTTTGATTCATTTCTCAAGATATAATTAATCTTTTGAGATGATTTAACTTAGAGAAGGTGCGGAATCACCTTGTGCAAAATTTTGTCAAAACCTTTACACATTTGATCAATCAATGAGTGAGTTATGTGCAGTAGATTTTCTGAATATTAACTCTCTGTTCAAGATTTTGCTAATTGAGTATTGATCCTCCAAATTGGTAAAGGTTTTGAGTTACTCTTGACATAGAGGTGCTCTAACATCAAGAATAACTTGTTCTTTTGGAGATTAACACTCTCCATCATTTCATGGGTGAGGTGTACCTTCCTATCCTCATACACGAGATAACCTTGATTGTGGAACTCCTAGTGTGCCATGATAATGACCTAATAGAACCATTAATTCTTGGCCAAGATTTGTTATACAATCACTCGGTGGGCTGAAATCTTAGAAAATGCTCCCTGTAGCTCAGGTCCTTAGACTACCAGCATGTGATACTGCTTGATTTCCTTAACTGCACTCCCCTTGAAGAATGTAACCTAGACCATATGACATGAATGCAAAGGAGGACCGGAAGATTGTTGGTCGAATAAGTCAAATTCCTTCAACATCAACCCATGTGGGGCTGGCAATGAATAGCCTTCGCTAAGGGAGATGTCAAGAGATTTTCCCCTGGTCTTCCTTTGAACAAGAATAGATCATGACCCAACAAATGGGTCAGGTGGACCACATTAGTGGTCAGGTGGGATACATCAGCAGACAAATGGGGACCATAGTCTCTTGTGGCCCAACCTTCACACTTCCAGCGGACCTACCTAGATTTGTTGTGTAGAATGCCTTGCTTTTTGATGGGCAGCTCCTACAAGTATTGGACCTCCCTTCTTTTCCAAAGAAGAGTGTCAACCTCACCTCTCAACCACAACCACAGCAGACTCAATCATGAATTAGGAACCCAAATGGACGATGATACCAGATGACCCTATGGTGGAAGCAGCATCATCATGTCAAAGCAACCAGCACAAAGCAAGTATGGGTGCCAAAAGGTTAGAGAGCACCAATTGTTTACAGCAACACGGGCCATTACAAGAAGAAGACACAGCAGAATCAACCTCTACATCAAACATCCCCTCGACCTTCTTCCCCATTTTTGTAGAACAAAGAAGAGCAGAGATGTAGAGAAAAAGAAGGTCCCCAAAATCTTTCCGATTTGGAGACTTTATTTTTGTAACATAGTCCCTTTCTAATATATTTTTCGATGTAAATGCACTAGAGGAGTCCTCTAGATGCATATCCATAGATATTTGTATCATTAACCTTATAAATTAGTAGGGAATAAGTCTTTTAAGTCAATAAAATGCCAGTCTCTTATGTGAAAGGACCATTTTTAGGGCACATGTATATAAGTCATTTTGTGACTCTTTGTAAAGACTTTTTGCCATTGTGAGAATCAAGAGCATAAAATTTCGAATTATTGTCTTCTCCTCTTTGTATCTTCTTCCTTGTGAGCTTGCATGGATGTATGTGGCTTGAAAACAATGCTTTGAAGTGTTCTCTGCCCATGTAGTGCTTGTTTGTTGTTGGTAATGTGTGTGCAAAGTGTAGGAGGTGTTGAAGCATAGGTAGGTCATTCCTGCGGCTCAATATTTTGCTCATAGCTTGAAGCTGAAGTGTCAAAATTGAGTGAAGATACCAGCATTGGATGTGTCTTCTTGACAGCTTCAAAATGAACCTAATATTTCCTATATCATGAGTTTGGAGGTGAGAGAAAAGCTCAATTTACTATTGGCTACTGCTCTAAGGATCGTGACACCATAGCCGACCATGAAAGCTTTGAATGTGATAGTTTACACTTATTTGCACCTTTGTTAGCTCATATTTGCATTGACCATTGTTGAGGGCGAGACGAGTAAAAAGAGGAAAAAGAGAAAGCAACGAAGGAAACAGCTTCACTAAACGGCAAATTTGAAGATCAGACAAATGTAAAGATACATCTCTGCAGGAAGCCCCGCAGGGGCGCAACACCCATCTCTGCACAGAGCCCCGCAGGGGCACGCACCAGGCTACAAAGCTAAACCCCAGGGTCCAGAGGAGTGGATTTTTCAAACATCAAAGTAGGGCCAAAAGTTAGAAAGGGGTAGAGGCTGAAAAGTTGAAGAGGGTGACTAAGAATAGCACATTCCTAGTCACTGGTGGCGTGCGTGGCAACCCAAGTCAACAGGCAAGGCGACTACATCAGGCTCTCGAGTTGTAGAGCTTGAATCAAGAAGGCCATCGAATCTGCATGTCTGTTTAACTGCAGACAATACTGACCAAGGGTAGCGTGCAGTGGAAAAGCTGAAGCGCCTCTAAAACGTAATGCAAGATCAAGAAGCAGACAATACTGACCACAGGGCGCGTGCGCGAAGCAAAGTCTGTCAAAGGAAGCGAAGTCTGTCAAGGGACGACAGAGGCGAAGAGGGGGAGAGTGTTGCAGAGCCAAAGAGCGCACAAAGCAGAGAAAAAGAGGGGCCCCAAAATTTTTCCGATTTGGGCCAGATATTTTTGTAACATATTCATTTCTGTAATATATTTCCTTTGTAAAGGCACTAGAGGAGTCCTCTAGATGCATTCCCTTCGAAGAATAGAAGCTTACCCATGTAAAATAGTAGGAAAGTAGCTCTTAGGGAATAAAGTGCCGGTCACTTGTGTGAAAGGACCATTTTTAGGGCACTGTTATATAAGTCAAATGTGACTCTTTGTAAAAGACTTTTTGCCATTGTGAGAATAGAGAGCACAGAAATTCGAATTTGTGTCTTCTTCCCTCTTCATCTTCTTCTTCGTGAGCTTGTGTGCATGTGTATTGCTTGGAAAGAGTGCTTGTGAGTGTGATCTATCCTTGAGAGTGTTTCTTTGCTGTAGGAGAGGTGTGTGCGAGGTGTAGGAAGTGCTGAAGTGTAGGAAGGTATTCCCGCGACTCAGTATTTCTGTCATAACTTGAAGTAGGAGTGTCGGAATTGCGTGAAACCACTGCCATTGGATGCGTCTTCTCGAGAGCTTCGAAACGCATATGCTATTCGCTATGTTTGGAGCTCGGAGCTAGGAGAAAAGTCCAAAATACTGACGGCTGCTGCACCAAGTATCGTTTCGTCTTGACCTACAGTTGAAGCTTGTTAGGATAAGTGATTTCCTCATTTTCACTTTAGAGTAATACTTTTGCATTGACCATTACGCATTTGCATGTCTTCATACACTCGGCTAGGTTAGTATACTCTTCGGATTGATAAATTAAAAGCGTGTATCCCCACTATATGCACTTGTGAGGGGATTGAGGTACAGTCTCTTTCTCCGCAAGTCCCTAAGTTGAAGCTTAGGACAACACACTTTTTGGCGCCGTTGCCGGGGAGTGACGAATCAAACCGAGGCATTCGCGTGATGGTAAGTAGCTTTTTGCTTTGAAGAACTTGGAGGAGCGGAACTTTTCTCTTCTTTGGTAAGTCAATTTTAACCGCACTTGCTACTTCTCACTCTTGGAGTGTGTGTAGTAAGTTGATAGATTAGGGGAGTGAGTGGAAGAAGTAAAATAGGAGTGAGTGGAGAGTAGAGTAGGCTTTAGGTTTGTTCAAGAATTTTCATTTTTCAGTAAGTTAGGAATTCCCAAGTATAAAAGTCAAAAAATTCTTCATTTTCAAGTTACTTGTTGAACAAGTATCGTGGGGAGCTGTGTCGAGTATCGTTTGAGCCCAGCGGTCGTTTCGAGGCAAGCAAGCAGTAGGGAAGAGTCATGTGCAAAAGAGTTAGACCAAGTGATCATGGGTGCTTCCAAGGTAAACTAAACTACCTATTTGCTCAGAAATTTCCAGCATTTCAATTTAGGAAAAGGAAAAACGACCTGCGCTGAGTGTCGTTTGGGTTTTCAGGGGGTTAAAAGTCCTTGGATGATTGATACAGTGGGTGAGGGTAAGAGAGAGAACCTAGGAGAGAAAGGGGGAAACATCCAAACCTCAAAAAACAACACAAAAATTTGAAAAAGGGTCAAGTATCGCTTTGCTCCTGCGGTCGAGTATCGTTTTACTCCTGCGGTTGAGTATCGCGATATTTCCCAGCGGTCGTCGATCGTTTTGTGAGATATCGTAGATCGTTTCAGATAGAGATCGTAGATCGTTTTCAGACAGAGATCGTCGATCGTTTCGCTAGAGATCGTTTTGCTAGAGATCGTTTCAGACAGCGGTCGTAGATCGTTTCGCTAGAGATCGTTTTGATCAAAGGTCGTCGGTCGTGTATCGTTTGCCAAGTATCGTGATCTAGAGATCGCGATACCTGTCAAAGGTCGGTATCGTTTCAGTTAGGTATCGTCGATCGTTTCTAGTGAAGGTCGTAGATCGTTTACATTCGAGTATCGTGTATCGTCTAGTGAGAGATCGTGTATCGTTTCAACGAAGTATCGCCGATCGTTTCTCTCAGAGATCGTCGGTCGTGTATCGCTTTTTGCCAGAGATCGTTTGGCAGCGATCGTTTGGTCAAAGATCGTTTTCCAGCGATCGTTTTGATCAAGTATCGTTAGATCCAAGTGTCGATTTCCAGCGATCGTTTTTGTTGAAGTATCGTTTGTGAGCGGTCGTTTTGGGTCAGAGGTCGTAGATCGTTTTGTTGAGAGGTCGTGTATCGTTCCCAGTCAGAGATCGTTTGGGGAAAGGTCGTTTTCCAGCGATCGTTTCACCCAAGTATCGTCTGTCAGCGATCGTTTTCTCAGAGGTCGTGAGAGTCAAGTATCGTGACTTGAAATTTTCTTTCAGTCACTTTCCTGCCTAAGTTCTCCCTGGACTTCTGAGCCATAACTTAGAACTCTAGAGACTAAAGGTGGACAAGATTTGATTAGAGCTCTTAAGTGAATGAACTTGAGATCAGGAAGAACCCTAGGAAGCCGAAGAAGTGTAATTTCTTCCGTAGGGAGTGTTGCCGAACCAAGTAACCGATCACACTATTCTGAGACCTCCAGTGAGTCAGAAGGAGAAATCCCCATGGCTTCCGAGGATATGCAAAACACTGTGCCCATGATTGGCCAGATGTCCATCATTGAGGGCGAATACAGAACTTCCTTAGAATATGTGAGCACTAACCACAATGAGATCCCTATCTATCTGGATGGTCTAAACAGATCAGTGGCCAGATTGAGGAAGGCTTCAGAGGCCTGCATAGTGCCAAGACCAGCAGTCAAATACATAGGAGGACTGTACATGGATAAACAAGACATTCAATACATGGTCACAGAACATCCTGAAATCGTTAATGAGCGTGGTGAGGAGAATAATACTTCAAGCTTAAATGGACATGAAACTGAAGAACAAGTAACAACTCCTAGAGGTAGATCAACAATTACCAAACTTTGGAGAGGAGACTTAGTCCCCCAGGATGACACTCTAATAGATGTGTATTTGATCAATGGGATGGAGCACCTGCTCAGAACCCATTCATCTATTTGGGACGCTGCACCTAATCCAGTTACCATCTATGAGTTACAAGATCCTGAATTTCCCACCATCATCACATATTTGGACAAAGACCACAGAAGATATTGGCCAGTCACTGAATTAGAGAGAGCGGAGCTGAAATATCAAAATATTCCTGTGTTCCCCCCAAGGGACCAAGCAACCACTTCACGGAACCCACATGGAACTTCTCAATATGACTCAAGTCAACAATCGGGACAAACACAACAAACTCAACAAACCCAGATCCCCATCAGACCTCATGTGCAATTTGCAATACCTGCCACTAATCCTAATTACCGGCCACAACCAGCTATGGACCCAAGACAAGGAGTTCATGCTCCAGTCAGACCACAGGTAGTACGAGGACCAGGCATACCAATAGGAAGACCAAATTACCCTGTAATGCCGAGACAGCCTGAAGTAGGAAGGAGACTAAGACCGATCCAAGTGGCCAAATGCATGAGAAATCATTATGATGGCTCGAGCGAACCCTATAATCATATAGCAGAATTTAAACAAGTAGTTAGAGCCGAGCAGGTAGATGACTTCATGATTCAATATGAATCCTTTGGCCTTACCTTGTCAGACACGGCATTGGCCTGGTTTCAGCCATTGGATCCAAATACCTTTCAGAACATGGATCAAGTGTATCAAGAAATGATTGAAGAATTTACCAAGTCTGGAATCAAGAACAATTCTTCGTCATTAATCCACAGCTTCAAACAAGCTCCAACTGAGTCAGTCAGATTGGCTGCCAGGAGATTCAAGCAGTATGTGGATAGATGCCCCGTAGAGGAGAGACCAACACAAAACAAGATGGTATCTTTGTTCTTAGAGGGACTATTGAACGGAACCTTGAGGTCATTAGTGTACGTGAAGAGAGTTCAAACTCTGCAAGAGTGTATGAAGGAATGTATAGACCTAGAGGATAACCTTGCAGGAGACTTGAAAATACCCCAAGGAAGTGTGAAAAGTGAAGAGTCATCAAATAGCACATCAGACCCTAAAAACAACATCGAGGAAATTGCTGACTTGCTAGCAAAAAAACTGAATATGCAAGGACAGAGGAATTATCCCACCAATCCTATGAGAACGCCTATGCTTAGAAGATGTATGCAGTGCGGAGGGGATCATCCTTCTCACTTGTGTACTAGGGGAGTAGTCCCACCACCTGCCTATGCTCCTCATAGACCCTCTGTCCCAGGGCCACTACAGTATTGCAGCATAGAGCAGAGATACACAAATCATTGCACAGAGAACTGCCCTTACAATAGGCAGACCAGACCCACCCAGCCTTATGTGAGACCATATGGATATCCGCAGAACCAGCAAGGGGGAGAAGCCTTCAGATATCCATCATATCAGCCGCAGGCACCAATAGTACGACCATACTCATACCAAGGATATACACAGCCTCAACCAGTGCTAGGACAACAACCGCCCCACCCTCAGAACGTTGTCCCAGTTAAGATAGCGCAGCCAGAGGAAAACTTAGAAAGGGCCATAGTGCCAGCAACACCGTTGACTAGTAGTGAACCATATGACTCATTTTACGAACCTAGTCAAGGAGCATGCCCAGGTTATGAAAGCTCAATGATGGATTATGGGCAACAATATGACCCATATGCTTATGGCATGGAGACACCAGAGAATTCATACAACTACGAGCAAGATTATGTACCATTAATGTACACTGCTCCTAGAGCAACCATGCCACCTCGACCAATGAATAGACCACCTGTACCTAGAGGACCATGCTACAGATGTGGAGGTGACCACTATATCAGAGAATGTACATTACCGAACCCACCACCACCACAACGAATTTGGGAATGTTACTGTAGCGATTGTGGAAAGGAACATCTTTTCAGAGATTGTCCTAAGAACCCAAACAAAGTCACATCTAACGTACAGATTAACGTGATCGAGGTAATTGAATCGTCAGGGAGTGATAAAGAGTACACTATACCTTTAAAAGCCATAACAAGAGCAAGGGCTAGAGAAGACCCTGATAAAACCGCAGAAAATAATCAAAGTGACAAAGAGGGAAATACACCCATCCCTCATAGAGTAGAAGACTCAGAAGAACCAGAAAAAAGTATCACCAGTAAACGATCCCAAAAATGGAAGCAAAGAAGAGACAGGATAAAAGAAAAAAAGTTAATACAAAAGAAGGAAAATGAAAAGAGTAAACAGAAATCAACAGAAGAAGCACGAGTGGAAGGAGACAATAAAAAGGAGAATAAAAGGGAGGAGGTAGAATCGGTATTAGCAGACACAATGCCTGAAGATTTAGCGATGTGGATTCAGGCATACAAAGAGAGAATTAAAGCCGGACCTACCATAGAACAACATGAGAGAGAGTATCCGAGAGGCGACTTAGAGAAAGAAAGATTGGAAATCTGCAGAAAATTGATAGAAGTTGCCCAACAAACATTAGAAAAACCCACATCACCATTACCAAACAACCGAATTTGCGAAGAAAGATTCCAAGAGTGTCTAAATAATCAGAAAAAGCCTAACGTAAATAGACCTCTGGATAATGAAATTGGTGTTGAAAGAAAGGAAGGATCCATAGTCCCTGAAACAGAAGGAGACTGGACTAAGGATTTATGGGCGAAAGTTCAAGAGGACAAGTGGAAAAAAGTAGAGGGAATGGAACCGCCCTTTGAAGAACTGAAAGCAGAGAACGAAATAAAGGATTCAATACCTGAAGTTAATTCAGAAGAAATTTTTCCAATGGATGTAAGTGACAAAGAAGCCGAAGACGATGTAAAGGAGTTACCTAATTACACCGGGGAATACGAGCACAACTCAGAATTGTATCGCATTCCGTCAATACAAAGACGAGAAGCGAATCCATCAGTTCAAACATCGGAAATCATACAACGCCTTAGAGAGGTGAAAATCCCATGCACCTTAACATTCGAAGAATTGTTAAAGGTGAAACCACATCTAAAAGAAAAATTGATCAATCAGTGGGAAGCCAAGGAAGAAAAAAAGGAGGTAGATGACGAAGTGAAAACAATGAAAATTCCAGTGGATAAAGTAGGAGACTTTAGTGAAGGAGATGAAGGAAATACCTGTCTTCCAATCACCTATAAGGGATACACAACCAAAGCCATATTAGATTTAGGAGCTGGTGTAGGCATTGCTACCAAAGAAATTTGGGAGAGATGGGGAAAACCAGCATTGAGACCAACACGTATGAAAATTCAAATGGCCGATGGACATACAGAAAGACCCTTAGGATTGTTGGAACGAGTAGTCTTCACTACGTGCGGAGTGGAATTCGAGCATACCTTAGCAATTTGTCACTTTGAAAGGCCGAGCAACTATGAGATGATCTTGGGAAGGCCATTCATGAGACAGCTAAAGGTAGTACAAGATTGGGGAAAGGATGCAGTGTACCTACAACACGCAGGAGTCACCACTAGGATCAACCTACATACGTATGCATATCAAGATGTACCACCTCTGCAATGGAATCAAGTCCACAAAGAGGAAGACGATCAATCGATTCATAGTGCAGGTTCTAGTGACCAATCCTGGATGAACGAGGACACTCATCTATGGATATGCCAAGCTGCTAAAAAGGAAGAAGAGAGAAGAAGAAGTTGGCAGCAGAACCAAGGTGTGGTGAGATCGGTTCAAGATCCAGCTTATATGCCACAAGTATTTCCAGACGAGGAATTCGAACCTCATGGTTGGATGGAAATCTTAGCCACCCTCGATGTGTGTGTAAACGAAGAAGTGGTAACTATGAATGAATGTATTGACGAGGAGGGTTATGACATTAGTCTGTATATGGTAGTCCTTCAGAAGGCAGGAGAAGGAGAAGCATTTGAGAAAGACTGGAAGGAGGACTACGAGAGCATTGAAATGGAATCAGAACCCATGGATTTAGGGATTAGTACCACCAACCTAGATATCACTGCCAATGAAAAACATAATGAATACACACCAAGAGGAGAATTAGAAGTTGAAAGGGAATTAGAAGATGAAGAAAACAGGCCACAAGACCAATTTGAGGTACCAGCTCATTTCAAAAAATATGAAGTGGAAGAGAGGAAAATTGCTATTCAAATGCCTAAAAGAGAAGCACAACCGGGAATAGCATATGATAATAAAGAACAAACCAAAAAAATAGTCGTAACCATGGAAGGAGGAGAAGAACGATGTACCTTTATAGGACAGGATGTCTCAGAGGAAGAGGAGCAAGAGCTAATTCGACTCATAAGAGAATACCGGGATGTCTTTGCTTGGACCTATAAGGATTTAAAAGGAGTAGATCCATCTATATGTGCGCATAGAATTCCCATGACTTCCGAGGCCAAACCTTCCAAACAGAGACCTTATACTTATAATGACGTATATTCAGCCAAGATAAAAGAAGAAATAGATAAGTTGTTAGACGCTGGATTCATCTACGAAATTGAGCACACGGAATGGGTATCACCCTTGGTAGTTGTACCAAAGAAAAACGGGAAGTTAAGAGTGTGCATCAATTTGAAAAAAGTGAACTCCGCCACCATAAGGGATAGCTATCCCTTACCGATCACTGACCATCTCTTGGAGAGAGTAGCAGGGAAGGAAGTTTATAGTTTTTTGGATGGCTTTTCAGGGTATAATCAGGTAGCCATTGCTCCTGAGGACCAACATAAGATTGCATTTGCAACTGAATGGGGAGTATACGCCTTTAGAGTCATGCCTTTTGGTTTAACGAATGCCCCAGCTACGTTCCAAAGACTGATGTGTCATGTGTTCAAGGAATTTTTGAGAAAGAGCATGGAGGTATACGTGGATGATCTGTGTACATATTCAGCTATACGATCAGAGCACATCCCTGAACTAGAAAAGATTTTTGCCAAATGTCGACAATATCGAGTATGCCTCAATCCAGAAAAATGTGTCTTCATGGTTCGACAAGGGAAAATCTTAGGACATATTGTTTCTAAGAATGGAATTTCCACGGATGAAGACAAAATCAAAGTCATTTTGGATTTACCGAGACCGAAAACTGCTAAAGAAGTTCAAGCATTTATGGGACATTGTGGTTACTATCGAAGATTCATACATATGTATGCCATAATTGCTAGACCTCTTTATGCATTGATAACTCAATTCAATTGGACCGAAGAATGCGAAAAAGCTTTTAATGAGTTGAAGAATCGATTGAGTTCAACACCCATTCTTCGAGTCCCTAACTGGAATAAACCGTTTCATATTCATGTTGATGCTTCCAAGTTTGCCATTGGTTGCATCTTAGCTCAACCAGCGGATACAGGTAAATTAGACCACCCGATAGCCTATGCCAGTAGACAGTTAAATCAAGCTGAACGCAATTATACTACTACGGAGAGAGAAGGCCTAGGAATGGTTTATGCCGTCAAGAAGTTTAGACATTACTTATTGGCAAACAAATTCAAATTTTTCATTGATCATCAAGCTCTATTGTACTTAGTCAACAAGCCTTGCAATACAGGACGGCTAGTACGATGGTTTTTATTGCTAATGGAATTTGATTTTGAAGTAATAGTCAAGAAAGGAAACACACACATAAGGGCAGATCATTTATCTCGCATGACCCATGGTGAACCACCTATAGGAGTTCCTGATGATCTGCCAGATACTTATCTCTTTAACCTGGAAGTATGTCCTCAGTGGGCAGAAAAGTTGATCCCGATACTTACACATGGACCTAAAGATGGGATCACACCAAACCGAAAGCAAGATCTGTGGAAGACTAAAAACCTTCACATTATTGCTGGAAGTTTATACCACCAGGATTCAAGTGGACTGTTGATGAGATGCGTGGAAGAAGGGGAACAAGAAATGTGGCTTCAGAAAGCACACATAAACCAATGGAACACTCATTTGAATGCAAATGGAACATGGCAAACACTCAAGAGATTCGGCATATATTGGCCAACCATGCAACGAGATGCACATCATTATGTGTCAAACTGTCAAACCTGTCAAGAACAAATCCCAGGAGAGAACTCTACGTTATGCTATTCTACAATAGCACCAAGGTGGAGCATGCCTTTAGTAAAGTTCTTGAAAACTCGAGAGTACCCGGAGGGAGCTACCTTAGCAAGGAAACGTGCTCTTGAAGAACAGAGCAAAGATTACGTCATCCTAGGAAAACAACTCTTTAAACGCGGAAAGGATAACCAACTAAGATTGTGCATTCATGAGAATGAATATCTCTCCGTATTAGAAATGGCACACGCAGGAGCTGCGGGAGGACATTTCTCAGCAGATAGAACGGTCAAGATGATTCTCTTCGCAGGCCTGTGGTGGCCAACTCTACATATGGACGCAGAGACATACGTGAGAAGCTGTGAAACATGTCAGAGAGCAAAATATCCAATTAGAAGAGATGACATGCCTTTAAGACCCATGGTTTGTGCGAGAGCATTTACCAAATGGGGAATTGACTTCATAGGACCTATCAATCCACCTGCGAAAGGATCACATGCGGAGTATATAATAGTAGCCACCGATTACTTGACTAAGTGGGTAGAAGCAAAAGCCACTAGAAAGAATGATGCTCAAACTACAGCAAAATTTCTCTTTGAGCACATATTCACACGCTTTGGACTACCGATTGAGATAGTGAGTGATCGAGGAACTCATTTCTTAAACGAAGTCATTGAATCGCTAATGAATGAATTCTTAGTGATTCATAAAAAATCAGCCCCATACCACCCTCAAGCTAATGGGCAAGCTGAAAGTTCCAACAAAGTACTTTGTACGGTATTGACAAAGATTGTCAATAATGGAAGGTCAGACTGGGACAAACAATTGCATCACGCAATTTGGGCCTTCCGAGTGGCTTATAAAACGGCTATTGGAACTACACCTTTCAATTTAGTGTATGGGCAAAACGCAATTTTACCAATTGACTTCTTAGTGCCTACATTAAAAGTAGCCCAACAGTATGAGTGGAACGGTCATGAATTGTCTCAGCAATTAGATCAAATAGAAAAGCTGCATGAGACGAGATTGCAAGCAGTAGCAGGCATCTATGCCGCTAAACGGAGACAAAAGGCATACTATGATGCACATATAAAAGACAAGGGACTGAAAGAAGGCGATTTAGTCCTAGTATACACACTCAAACAGCATGCAAAGAAACTACAGAAACGTGGATATGGACCTATGATCATAAATCGAATCTCCACTAGTGGCGCAGTCAATCTCGCCACACTAGACGGAGATATTCTTCCCAACTACATCAGTGGTTGCAGAGTGAAAAGATTTATGGAGCCTCTAACGGATCAAATGTTAGCACGACTCTTAGGAGCTCAGAGTAGAAAAAAAGAAGAAGAACGCATACGCGAAGAAGCGAGGCAAGAAGCCCTAGAACGTATCAAAAAACGGAAAGAGTGGATGAGAGAAAGAGACGAGAGATACCGAATAGGAGAAGAGCTCATCCCCATGGCTAATTTTATAGCCACTGAGAACTCCGGACAACAAAGAAGGCAGCCTTATTTGAATCTGGGAGCAGGACGAAAAGAGTACCACTTAGTGGATGCTCTTATAGACACAGGAGCAGCAATAAGCTGTATTAGATTTTCCTTGTCTCAGAGACTTAAAGAGGAGTTACGCCCATCGAAGGCACAGCTAATTGGAATAGGAGGAAAAGTTACTCAATGCATAGGTGAGATCACTCTACCTTTACATATGGGGAACAACACAATGGAGCAGAGACTCTTGGTATGTCAGGACCAGGATCTACTCGAAGATGTGGTGTTAGGACAAGATTGGATCTACGAATATGAGGTAACCATTCAATTGGCTCTAGGATACATCTCGGCCAGAATAGGACCTCGAGAGGTATATAGTTTGCTAGACGAACGACCACCCAAAGCTGCTATTATAGAGCCAAAAGTTCATCCTAATGAACAAAGTCATGATTGTATGTTCCCTAGCAATATAGGAACCCCATCGTCAAATACTTCAGGTGAAAATGCTGTGAATCCTGTGTGCACTCCATCCTTGAGTTTAGAGAATCACAAGAGTGCACGAGAACATGAAATCAAGCACAGAGAACCACAAAGTCCAAGAAAAAATATTCCTCTGCAAAACGTGAAGTCTACAACCGTGAAAGTGTATCCCATTCCATTTTCTACCCAAGCTTGGATAAGAAAGGACCAAAAGAAGGCCTATCTTCAGCAACAGAGACTTCGACAGCAGCATGAGCACTTGTACAAGAAGACAAAGAATTTCAGACACTTTCAGCAGCCACAACTCAAGAACATATGGCTCCCAAAGAAGCTGATAACTGCACAACCTGATCGAACAAAGATTTGGATCCCAAAGTCATGTACCCAAAGGACGACCAGTACCAACAAGGAACATCCTCCGAAGAGCTATCATAATCACATTGGTCAACAGACACATCAGACGAGGGAAAGGACATATGGGAGGAAGGAGGAATCTCCAAATGCAATACAAACCGACTTGAGATTCCCAAAACAGAATCAGAAGACATACAGCCGAAAACGCACAGTATCCGTCAAGAAGGTGGAGAAACGTCGCACCCAAGTGAAGCAAATATGGATGCCGAAGGACAAGACAATCTGCATATATCAAGCAACTACTTCCAATTGCACACATGAGGAACTGCCAAGATCCAAAGTATGCATGATAGGGCCACGTTACAAGGCCAAGCATTCGGCACGTCCTTCTTCTATTTTCGGATAGGCACGCACATTTTCCCTTTGGAAATAGGAGAGCACTTGTACATACTTAAAATATTACTCCAATAACATTTCACTAACCGCTTCGGCTAGGTGCTAACTTTTATGTTTTCTTTCAGCAAAAAAAATATATAAAAATACATGAGAATTCAGGTATGACCTTTCTCACACCCACGGGAAAGGGACGACACCATGCACTCGGAGCAACATCGAATTAATAATCAACATATGGAGGAGGATTTATGGAAAACATATGGATACTAATACATCCTCTATATTGAGTGCAGATGACATCTTCTGACTCAGAAGCTACACAGCAGGAAGAGGAGCTACTTCTTCCATTGGGATCAATAACCAAGGTCAGAGGACATTGGTTTCGAGACGACCAACCTATCTCGGAACTCTTATTCATGGCAACTATCAAGATCATGGACAGGGACCACTGTTTCCCTATTATGTCACAAGACTTCAAGACCATCATACAAGGGTTACCACATATCGAAGAAGTCTGGACTCAAGCTGGCATTGAAGCATTTTTGAAGATACCTATATGTGTACCCGACTTCCAAAGATGTACACAAGTAATGAATACTATGCAGCCGGCTGCTACAAAGATTTCAGTTCCCGAAGCAAAGGTTTTGGACAAGGTAGGCAAGTGGAAGACCATTCAATTCACTCATGAATTGATCAATAAGACTTTTGGATGGAATCAAGAAGGCATTACCAATGTCAAGGAGGAATGCCACGACCCCAAGAAAAGATCATTCCTGGAGATCAACAGAGTGGATATTGAGGATGCAGTACGTTTGGTACACCAACATTTTTGTTTTCCTGGCATGAACAGATACACTGCACCCCAGAAAATTGTAGTACAACTCCTATCGCACGCCATGAGACAGATAGGAAACAAAGTGAATCTCACAGGATACGTACAAGAGCGATTGTTTGAAGCTCAGAAGAAATGGGGGCAAAAGAAGTTCCTGAACGGTGGTTCAGCTTTGACCTTAATGATATATGAAGCCCTAGACATGAGACACTGCTTACGAGAGATGCCAACAGCAGAAGGGCTAGCAAGGTATGCAAAATCCGCTTCTGTCCCTAAGAAAAAGAAAGCAGCAGTTGTAGTGGAAGAGGCTGGAACCAGTACACAGAAGCCCATGAGGGGTACAAAACGCTTGCGAGAAGAAGAAGCCCAAGCAACACCGCAGTCCAAGAGAACACATCTCTTGCCTAAGGTCACGACGGCTCAAATGCCGATTTCAAAAAGAGACTTGTCTGCCGCCCTCGAGCAAACACACCAGTATATGCAAGGGCAGGTAAATCTGAATGTCCAAGGACATCAGTATAGACAAGCGAGTCAAAGTCAGCAAAAACAGAGTACAGAAACACCTCCAAAGCAACCTGGAAGATACCAAGAATTGGGCATTGATGACTCAAGTACTAATACGGAATCCAGTCCTGAGAAAGACACGCTAGATACTGATATCAGGACAGAAACTTATGAAGACGAAGGGCCGGAGGTCAATCAAATGGAAGTAACACCGGACAGCAAGAAGGAAAAAGAAAAGAAGGATGATGCTCAGGAACAGGAGCATGTCATTCAATTGAATGACACTACCAAAGTAAGCATCAAGGAGGACACAACTACTGGGGTTACACATGTCAAGATACCTATTAAAGAGGAAGAACAAACCCCAGCGAGTACGGAAATGACAGAGGTCCCACAAAAAGAACAAACAATAATTGAGGTGCCTGATGACACACCTCAAGCACAGGATGAACACATGAAGGCTGAGCCACGGATACAGCTTCAAATCAGGCAGCCCCATGATACCACTTTACACATTTCTCAAGGTAAAGACGTGACTACCGGAGAAGAACCATCAATACCAAAAACATGGCTTAAGGTGGATGTGACTCAACTGAAACCGGTGGTAAAACAAATGATCCAGACGGCTATGGATACGCAACAGCAAATGATGGACATAGATGCAGACTATGACAAAGCCATGAAAGAAAAGAACCAGTTTCAAGTTATGAGTGAACAACTGTCTGCACAACTGATTCAGGTACAAAAAGAAATAGTCACTAAAAGCACGGAGTTGCTAGAATCACAAACGATGTATGAATCATTAAGCACTCAGCATCACCAACTGCAAAAACAGCTCGAAGACATACAGAAATTACATGATGCCACAGTAGCAGAGAAAGACAGAATGAAAACCAGAAGCACTCGACTAGAAACACAACTAAAAGTATATCTGGACGAGAATGACACTTTACGGAACAGAAACAAAGAATTGATGAAATCATTGTTATATGACCAACCAATAAAGCAACTGGAGTTAACTGGCAATAAAGAAGATGACTTAAAAGATCAACTCGCACAGTGTGAAGCTTTACTAAAACAAGAGCGCGCAGCAAGAGAAGAGGCAGAACTTAAGCACAATCAGGAAATAAATGAACTCAAAAGGCAGCTGAATTCAGCACAGGCCAAACTGGTACAGAGCTACAGTGAGAACATGGATCATGTAGCCGACATAGGTAAGGAACTCCTAGCCACTAAAGAGAAACTCGGTGAAGCCATACAGCAGATAAAGGAAAAAGATGAGTGCATTGAGGAGCTAAAGAATAAGAAGAAAGACACAGAACCGATCGGGACATCAGTAGTGCCAGAAAAAGAACATCCTACTGACGAGGTAGAGGTAAGCCCTCTATCTCAACCGATCTATCATTCTCCAATACATGAGCAGATGGCGGATATGCATGATGATCATCCAATGCCATACACTGCAGAAATAAGTCAGAAGGAACGGGCACTAGTGGTGTCCCGATTGACGGAAAATTTTGAGAATGAAGTCATCAAGGTCATGAAGGAAGCAAAGATCAAAGGTAAAGACTTGGAAAAGATCATAAAGCCTTTCAACATTCCCTATGGACTGCTGAAAGAGAAAACAAGGCAATACATAAAGAAGGTTACGCACAAAAGTCCAGATGAGCAGCTCAATTTCAAGAATGACACATTCATGTACACTCAAGCAGAGTTCGAAGCTGCACAGCCGGTGTGGAGGAGAAAATTTTTGGAGAAACATCCCACACTACGGGTGCACTGGGAGGCAGCACCTTATTTATTCCAGGTAAACCCTTCATTTTGCCCAATACCACGCAGAAGGGAGCCCACGGAATTTTTGGCTTTACAACGCAGCGGCAACATTAATAAACAGTGGCTCAACTATCCGATGCTACCGAGCCCGCCGCATAATTATTTGCCAACCGAGGATTACATGATCAAAACAATAGAATTTTGGCTACACAACTATGCGACAGTACCAGATTTAGCAGTTAAAATGACAAATAAAATACTTAGTATGCTACTTACAGTTTTGAAAGTCTTCAAACATGCGGCATATACATTTCTGAACTTCATCGGCATTAATCAAGGCACAGATGTACTTATTTTTGATCTATCAGTGATGCCGAGCCGCCCCACAATAATGGCATATTATTCTAGACTCATGTTTTTGCCAAGCTCGTATATGCAGACATTCGAAGAAGCGTTTTTTACAGGATTTTTTGAAATCGATTCAGAGATATTCTTGAAGATGTCATCCAATCTGAATGCCAGACTCGTGGCATACGAATTAAGCTTCTTCGCAGATCACAGACAACCGCCCAACGATGGAGTCAAAGCTGAACAGTGGAAACAGATCATGATACGTGAAGCTAATCAGCTAAACGATACAGAACAACAAGTATACAGAACCTATGCCCGGCGCTTATCAAAGCCTGTCGGGGACGACAGAGTTCAGGAGGGGGGCAGTGTTGAGGGCGAGACGAGTAAAAAGAGGAAAAAGAGAAAGCAACGAAGGAAACAGCTTCACTAAACGGCAAATTTGAAGATCAGACAAATGTAAAGATACATCTCTGCAGGAAGCCCCGCAGGGGCGCAACACCCATCTCTGCACAGAGCCCCGCAGGGGCACGCACCAGGCTACAAAGCTAAACCCCAGGGTCCAGAGGAGTGGATTTTTCAAACATCAAAGTAGGGCCAAAAGTTAGAAAGGGGTAGAGGCTGAAAAGTTGAAGAGGGTGACTAAGAATAGCACATTCCTAGTCACTGGTGGCGTGCGTGGCAACCCAAGTCAACAGGCAAGGCGACTACATCAGGCTCTCGAGTTGTAGAGCTTGAATCAAGAAGGCCATCGAATCTGCATGTCTGTTTAACTGCAGACAATACTGACCAAGGGTAGCGTGCAGTGGAAAAGCTGAAGCGCCTCTAAAACGTAATGCAAGATCAAGAAGCAGACAATACTGACCACAGGGCGCGTGCGCGAAGCAAAGTCTGTCAAAGGAAGCGAAGTCTGTCAAGGGACGACAGAGGCGAAGAGGGGGAGAGTGTTGCAGAGCCAAAGAGCGCACAAAGCAGAGAAAAAGAGGGGCCCCAAAATTTTTCCGATTTGGGCCAGATATTTTTGTAACATATTCATTTCTGTAATATATTTCCTTTGTAAAGGCACTAGAGGAGTCCTCTAGATGCATTCCCTTCGAAGAATAGAAGCTTACCCATGTAAAATAGTAGGAAAGTAGCTCTTAGGGAATAAAGTGCCGGTCACTTGTGTGAAAGGACCATTTTTAGGGCACTGTTATATAAGTCAAATGTGACTCTTTGTAAAAGACTTTTTGCCATTGTGAGAATAGAGAGCACAGAAATTCGAATTTGTGTCTTCTTCCCTCTTCATCTTCTTCTTCGTGAGCTTGTGTGCATGTGTATTGCTTGGAAAGAGTGCTTGTGAGTGTGATCTATCCTTGAGAGTGTTTCTTTGCTGTAGGAGAGGTGTGTGCGAGGTGTAGGAAGTGCTGAAGTGTAGGAAGGTATTCCCGCGACTCAGTATTTCTGTCATAATTTGAAGTAGGAGTGTCGGAATTGCGTGAAACCACTGCCATTGGATGCGTCTTCTCGAGAGCTTCGAAACGCATATGCTATTCGCTATGTTTGGAGCTCGGAGCTAGGAGAAAAGTCCAAAATACTGACGGCTGCTGCACCAAGTATCGTTTCGTCTTGACCTACAGTTGAAGCTTGTTAGGATAAGTGATTTCCTCATTTTCACTTTAGAGTAATACTTTTGCATTGACCATTACGCATTTGCATGTCTTCATACACTCGGCTAGGTTAGTATACTCTTCGGATTGATAAATTAAAAGCGTGTATCCCCACTATATGCACTTGTGAGGGGATTGAGGTACAGTCTCTTTCTCCGCAAGTCCCTAAGTTGAAGCTTAGGACAACACAACCATCATTTGAATGCATGTCTTCATACACTCGGCTAGGTTAAGATACTTCTTGGATTGATAATTAAAGCATGTAATCCCCACTATATGCACTTGCAAAGGATAGAGGTATAGTCTCCTTCTTCTCAAGTCCCTAAGTCGATACTTAGGTACACATGTTTTTTGGCACAGTTGCTTGGGAGTGTCGAATCAAACTAAGGCATTTGTGTGATGGTGAAATCTCTTAGTAGTGAAGTGAGTTGAGGAGTTGTGAAGTCTCTTCTTTGGCAAGTTACACTTATTCACACTTGCTACTTCTCCTTTCTTGGAGTGTGTGTAGTGAGTTGTTAGATTAGGAAAGTGAGCTAGAGAAGGAAGTTAGAGTAGGTAGTAGAGAGAAAGTGAGTAGGATAGGAAAGTGGGTTTAAAATTTCAAGCACTCTTCATTTTTGTACTCTTCAACCTTTGTCCAAACAGAGGCTTAAAAACCCAAAAAATAGTCAGTTGTGAATTACTTCACCAACAATCAGTATTGTGAGCTTGAGATGGCAATCGTTGGAATGAGATCGAATGATATCTCTTTGAATCGAGCTAAAAGAGAGCTTAGAGGAGGTAAGAGCATTATGATTAATCACCTATAAACATCATTGAATCTAAAGAAGTGCGAAACTATCTGCGATCAGTGTCATGTGAGAGATATCAGGATTTTGAGTGAGTGTTTTTGAGATACAGACACAGAGGGAGAAAGGGGAATGCACCAAAAGCACATAAGCTAACTTGGTTTTTGAAAATAATTATTTGTGTGTGTGGAAAAATCCAAGTATCGTGATCGTTTGAGTTTTGGTATCACGATACCAAAATTCCCTTGTATGATGATACTCGCTTGGTATCGTATCACCTACTGCCCACTTGTGGTAACACGATACCATTCTGGTATCGTATCGCCAAAGTGTAGTATCGCGATCGTGATCACTGAGTCATATCGTATCGCTCATTTCTGGGTATCATATCGTTTTGGTTGCAGTATTGTATCACCGACTAAAGTGGTATCGTATCGGATGCATTAGTGAGATCGTATCATGGACACCTTGGTATCGTATCATTTTGGTTGCGGTATCGTATCCTCGACCAAAGTGGTATCATATCGGATGCAATAGTGGTATCGTATCAATGAACCTTTGGTATCATATCATTCATAAAGTAAGTATCGTATCGTGAGTTGCTTGGGTGTCGTATCATGAACTTGGATATCATATCATGGATTGATTCATATCATATTGTGCCCAAATTTGGTATCATATCGCCCTCTGACCAATATTGTATCGTGCACAAGGTAGTACCGTATCGCTAGAGAATCGAGTATCGTATCATCAAGACTCTTAGCATCGTATTGTATACACAACAAGTATCGTATCATCTGACTGTTGGGTATCGTAATGTCGGTATCATCAGTATCGTATCATTGCCCATCTGTGATATTGTATTGTGTAGATTGTTAGTATCGTATCGAGGACAATTGTGGTATCGTATCGCTTGTTACTTAAGTATCTTATCGTGGGATAATTGACATCGTATCATCAAAGGAGTATCACTGAGAAGTGGTATCGACCAAGGAGTATTCAAGCCATTTAAAGGGTAAAGTTGAAGTAAATTGGGTAGTCGTAAAGGGTGAAGTAGAGGACATAAAGCCTGGAAGAGGTGAATGAACTTCATATCGGGAAGAGTCCTAGGAAGTTGTAGAAGCGTAATTTCATTAGTAGGTAGTGTTGCACAACCCACCCTACATTCACAATACTTTGAAACCTCGAGTGAATCTGAGGAAGAGACTATTATGGCCTCAGAAGACATGCATAGCTCAATACCCATAGCAAGTTGTTGACGTTGTAGCATCACAACTCATAGTTGTCAAACTAGGAAGCATCTCATGAGACCCAAATGTTTGCGTAGAAGCACTCAGCAGACGTAATGGCGCTTCGTCAACGTATGATTAACACCGTTATTAACAAGAAGACACAACATAAGCATCACGAATGATGCACGTAATCGTAATCACAAGCATAATAGCAAAATAATCATACATCAATGTGTCACAAGCGTTAGGCAAGAAGAGAACAAGCACGCATGCACATCATGACGAAAAGAGAGCAACAATCTATCGACAAACTAGCATTATCTCATTACTTCTAAAAGAGCTCCCCCAAAGAAGAGGTGGAGACCTCTTTATATACAAAATGGCAAAAAAGCATGCTATGTGGGATTTCTCAACTGAAAGGAGAATGAATCCCACTTATTCTCTAGTGTGGCACTCACACACACCTATACAAGAGTGCTTTATTAACTGAATGAAAGGTAGAAAAAGATACAAATGATGATGAAAAATAGAGTGCATCCAAGAAATATATGTTGCATCTTCAACACTCCCCCCTCCTTGACTTTGTCGTCCTCGACAAAGCTTTTGCAAGTATGGAGCTTTTGTGGAAGAGTGTGTAGGAGTTCCTTTTGATTTGCATGATCCGTGCACCATTGGAGTGCTTTGCTTTGTTGCTTTTCTTCATCTTGCTCTTTGTTTGGAGTCGAGTGCTTTGGTTCTTTTGCCTCATATAGATGGGAATGAATATGCTAGAATGCCTTTTTTTTTTTTTTAATGGATGGATGATGAAATGAAAAAAAATGTAGATGATCAATACAAAATAGATGAAATTAATTCATCTCTTCTTAGTCCATATGCATGAGTGGGGACTAAGGGTGCATGGGTAGAAAACAAAAAATGTGCCTATGCATGGTCTTGTAATGTGACCCTATCTTATGCATACTCTAAAAAATGCATACGAAAAAAGCAATGGTGCAAAAAATGGATGGGTCTTGAGCAAAGTGCTCAAGGGTTTGGTGATGATGAGGCTTTCTCCAAATCTTCAACTCCAAGAACCTTCTCTTTTTCATCAACCATTTGAAATGGAAGATACCTTTGTCCACCCACCTGAAAAAAGAAAAATAAAAAGCAAATTTTTGAAATCTATGTACATGTGCCCTCTTTGTGCCTGGGTTAAACTAAGTGTGCCAAATGCTTGGCCTTTGGATGAGGCCCTATTTGTGTGCATACTTGGTGTGCATCTTAAACATATGTTGTGCATTGGGCAAGGTTGGGTCCGACACCCATGGATGCTGCACGAAGAGGTTTTAGGCCACCAATATGTCTTCACTTTGTTGGTCTTAGCCTTGAGGTTTCTCCTTGGATCTTTTCTGAGTGTTGGCTTGATTGCTTTGGATCCCTTGATCGAAAGTGGTCGTTCTTGATGGTAAGGCATGGTGGATCTAGACTGTAGACTATGAAGTCTAGTGTGAGAGGGTTGAGTTTGTATAACAACTTTCTTTGGTACCCATATCATAGTGCGATTTGGTTGGGCTCTAAGTAAGTTTTTGGCCACCCAAATTTGCTTTACATTACAAGGGAAATGTGACTTCTTCTTGAGGTATGGGTCTTTTGGGCCTTCTATGTGAGTCTTTAGAAAAAACTCATCTTTACATGGGGAGTTCAACAAAGGTTGAGTTTCTTTACATATATCATGCTCATGTAATGGATCATAAGGTTGCGTGGTTTGAGATTGATCTAGAGATTCAACGATGCATTTATCTATATTACACATAGAATCTCTAGATATCACTTTATCTTCCATAGAACTCATACAAAATTTGTGAGAAGATTCCAAACTTAGAGGAAGGGAGGGCCCTTCCATATCCTCCAAGCACTTGGAGTCCTCCACTTCATCATTCGTCAAGGTTTCCTGTGACTTACTCAAAGAAAGGTTAGATGAAAAGGCATGAGTGGAAAGACTATTTTGTGGATGAAGAGCACAATCTTTGAATAGATGATTATGTCCACAATCCATACAATGAGGATAATCATCAAGATTTCCAAAAGACTCACTAGTGGGGATGGACATAATAGATGGACAAGGTGCTTTAAACCCTTGATGTTCAAAAAACCGTTGAGTGCCTATGACCAAGTCTTCATCTATACCTTCCATAACAAAAAATGTTTCTAAAAATTCCATAGCATTCACCATAATAAGCAACCTAACTTGACCCATGCAATCATAAGTTTCACCATTCATGAGGATAGAGGAATGAGTGGTTAATTGAATGTTATCCAAAATAATTGTCACTAAATCAATATGAATTAAATTCCACTCACAATGAGGGTTAATAAAAGCACTCATATTTCTATGTTCATGACCAATTAGTACATCCACAAAAGTGTTACTATATTCCTTGTTTGCAACAATGGATCCCACCCCTTTAGACATTCCTCTAATTTCCTCTACCCCTTGCAAATTTTCTATATTTGTTTCACCTTGATCATGTGTGATTAATGCATGCATTTCATCTTTTTCTTCCTTCGTTTGCACAACCTTTTCCCCCTTCCTTCTTTCTTTTGCCTTTTTCTTTCCCATGTCTTTGTTGAAACAATTTTTTGGTTTTTTGAGTGTTTAATATTTGTTTGGTATTTTTGAAAAGTATTTTTAGAATTTGTTTGAGGTTTTGTGGATGTTTTTTGAATGTTTTTTAGGATGTTTAAATAAGTTCTAATGGGGTTCTTCTACAAGAAACAAAGAGATTTATCATATACATATGGTACAAACTATCAACATCATAAACGGAGGAAGTAACCATACCTTATACTTCTCATAACTCCTAAAGTCCCAAGAGCAATTCACATAGCCTTCAAGCCCTCCCTCACTCAATGGCTCTTCCCCTTCCTTCATTTTCATGTTTTCAAGTGTTTTTCAAAGTTTTGATGATCTTGCTTAATTTTCACTCCTTAGGAATTTAATGCCCACCTTAAGGAGGTTCCCCCCATCCTATGTTTGATCCTGTAATTAAAGTATTGACTGAGCAGTTCGTAACTACTTGACGTTTAGTGGAAAAAAATGAAAAAGCACATAGATTAGCACCTGTGTCAATTGCTCAATTTATTATCATACGCTTTTTTTTCTTACCAATCACCAATCTGATAGAATCAAAGCAAATATCCCGCTTACTACTCTCTCTCTCTCTCTCTCTCTCTCTCTCTCTCTCATCTGGCGTGACCCGTCAATCCGCGGTTTGTGCATCTTCTTCTGGCGTTCCCTGCCTTTTTTCTGCCATTCTATTGATGACAGGCGGTCAGACTACCTAACTTCAAGGTTTTAATTTCATTAAGCTCTACCAACCCTATCTAGTGCTTCTGCTCACGAACAGCCACTCTTTGTAATAGATGTGCTACTGCACCGCTTGTTCTGTCCAGAATGAACATGCGCCATTGGTCTCCACAGATTACGAAATTTGTGATTTCCACATGATTGGATATAAGTGACTGGCAAGCTTCTGAAGCTTCCACGTGGAGTTTCATCTGTAGTCTGCTCGAACCATTTCGCATGCTGAAGATGCACGCCATGCGAAATTGCCATTCATCCTCAAGACCAATATTCATTGCATAGTTTGCTCCCTACCTGAACACTCTCTGCAATTCTTATCAGATCGTGAGTTTTTAATGGTGATACCATTAACATCCATCTCAATGATTGAATGGATGATGGCGTTAAGGTGAAAACAATACATATGCGTAAGGATCCACGTGGTGTTTTTCACACAGTTTGTGATTCATAAGTCTCTATATGATTTATATCCTTTGCATTGAAACCTCTCTGAACAGAGAAATGAAACTCTGTATACAATGCTCTGAGACAATTTGTAACCTTTCTCGTAGCCTTGAGGTATGGTGATCCCTGCGAAACGAGTGATTTTCTGACCCCCGCTGATTGCCTGCTTTAATCTCCCTAATATATCGTCCTGCAACTGCAATCACAAGAGAAGAATCCAGCCCTCCAACGAGCTGCACACCAAAGGGAACATCTGTCAGATGCCACTTCACAATAGCAGCTCAAAAAAGGCCTCTCTTACAGCTCGGGAATTATACGGAATAGATGGTATAAGTTAGTCCTCATCAAAGTTTCCATCCCTCGTGGATACATTCCATCCTACATAGGTTCCATGAGCTCCTTTAACTTCTCATGTGATCCATCCCTTATCTGAGCTACAAGTTCTAGCTCTTTGTTAAGCTAAAACCCAATTGCCTACATTAAGAACTCATGAGCTAGCCTAAAGTGCAGCTGGACCTGCCCTAGGCACAGTGTGATGGATAAATCGAAACCTCAGATACAGTAAATGTCTCCCAAAGATCCTCATGAGAAGTTGCTCTCTCGAGCCTCAAAGTCAGATCGATGACTGGTGCACATCAGCAGTAGGCTCCGTATGATGCTAGGAGCACCTTCCCAATAGCCTTTACAGCTCCAGTTCACCTTGGAATAATGTTGAATTCAGCACCGCATCCATCCCTCCCGTCTTTCGCAGAAGGTCCATCAACCGTCCTAGGTATATAGTTCGCCTTTGAGAGAATGGCCAAGTCTTGAGTATTAGTCCTGTTCATTGACACTGTTAATGAGCCTAGGTGCATTCTTACTCGGAGTGCTGATCATCATTTTTTGAGCTCCACCCTTCCACTCAACAGAGTTTTTTTTTTTCTTATCTGTTGAAGGTATTGCCTGCCAACATCCCTACATCCAAACAACTCCTTTTCTATTGATATCGTGTGCATATTTTGTAGATTCCTTGGGAGAATCCAAACTCCTCCAAATTGTCCATAACATCTCCAAATCTTGTAGTTTTATCTGCCTTGTATCCCTGTAGATTTCTTAGTTGACATCTCCAGCACTGGTAGAGTCAAAAAATTCCTTCAGATAACGCTTCAGGAGGAACTTCAGCCTGCTCTTCTGCCATCAAGGCTGGCCATGTGTGATGCTTCATAGGGCACGCCAGGCATTTGAGACCTGTACATAGATGCATCCATGTGCATTGCCAATTTGCTAGGAGATTAAGGTTGGGCCATATAATACATTCCTCCCTATGGACTGCATCTGCAGGAGGCAATCCAGCTATAGCAACTGGAACCCCTGCTATCTCATCTCATCCCTGGGCACAATATCTACACAGAAAGAAAAAATACATCTTCATGTAACTGTGGCTGCCATATCCTTTCTCTGAAATTTCTTCCACAGCCCGGTTAAGCGTAGCCATATATGCCTTTGCACCTCGAGGAGCAACATTCTATCCCTCTCTTCCATGTCCGTGTTGATACAGACCATATCATCAAGTTAATCTTGATGTTTTAGAAACAAAAAGTGCAGCTTCATCACAACCAATATCTGCAACTTGAGCTTGATCAGCCAAATCCCTGTCTCCGAGGCAACTGGCCGTGCTGTATCCCTCTTTCCATCTTTCATCGTTCTGCTATTCATCTTTTTCCATCCTGAGATAGATCTCCGGGTCTCCACGCGGGAGTAGTATCATGTAATTAAGGTTTCCATGAGAACACTGTCACCCCCTCCCTTGATCAAATCTGAAAACTAACTGAATGTTTTCCGACCACGTCAGAAGGCAACTTATCTTTATATTCATTCAAAATCTTCGGAAGTAGATCACCGAATTTCCTTCATCTTTGCACCAATGGCGTTTTTCTTTTCTCTTTATCCTTCTCAACATACATTTCAGCATCTTTGACCATTTTTTGAAATTCAGCCACCGATAGACCACCAGAGGATTGAATTGTTAATTGTTGCTCCTTTCCTGTGGCCTTATCCTGAGCAGAAACATTCACAGTACCATTGGCATAGATGTCAAAAGTTACCTCAATCTGCAGCACACCTCTAGGGGAGGGAGGAATGCCCACATGGTCAAATTATCCCAAAAGCTTGTTTTTTGCAGCCATCTCCTTTTCATGCAAGTTGTGCCATAACTTGAGCCTACTTTCTTTGATTATAGTTGACTCCTCCTCATCATACTTTTGCACTCTTACGAGCATATTCATGACATTGTTGTAGCAGGGCTGCTCTAGAAGCACTTGCTCGATTTCATTAATATGTTGTCCATCTGCTGCCACTCACCTTTTGGGTCATCTGTGCCAGACTATCGTTATCTCACTTACTGATCACCTTATTGCCTCCTTCCTCTTTCTCCCAGATCCAAGGGAAGTAGCCACCAACTCTTCCATTTCATCCTCAAAACTGATCATATCATCCACATGCATCTCCTTGCCTATGTATAGCCTTCATGTCCGACAAAAAGCCCAAACTCTAGGATGGAGAGAGAAGTAGATTTGGTTAGGGTACCAAGAAGTCCATTCACAAGTTGTGTTGTTTCCTGCCAACCCACTCCTCTGCTAAGAACAAAAGCCGGAGGAAGAGTTCCCCTTGCAAGTCCTGCCCCTGCATAGTATCCACAGTAGAGTCAACCATAGATTCGAGAATAGTAGTCCTCAAGCCAAATACCTGTGATGAATCAAAAGTTGGGATCCCACTGTAAAAGATATGGTATCCTTGGAGAAGGTAGTAAGTGGATCAATCCCAATCGACCCATTCTGTAGTGCAACAATGTCCAGGTAGGAGTATAATGATAGGCGCCTCCTAAAGTTAAGAGAAATGCATAAGCCCAAATGACAGGGACTACCAGCAACACACAGTGGTGTTCACATATGTGAAGTTTTCCTCCTTTATTCTTCAAGTAAAGTAATAAAGTAACAAAACCAGCTCGTATAACCCAAGCCCTTCTCATCATTGCTGCCTCCCATTGCTCGAACAAGAACTGTGGGTATTCCTTGTCACGTTCTCATTAATCACAACAAAATGATGATCCATTAACGTATTGTTAAGATGAAGGATTCGAATGGAGTTTTGATAGCCCTGAGTCTCACACAGCTTAATCATGCACCTTCTCACCTTGCTCAATGTATTTAATGGCAGCTAGCTCCTTAAATTTTCCCCTGTAAGTCGGATATCACACAGACAGTGCAGGACTACTTGCGTGCAGCATTTCCTTTGTTTTATGTAGTTCTGATGCAATTTGGCTTATCCTACCTTCAAGAACCGCCAATCTTAGATGGAAAGAGATGGAGAAGTCAGATTTCGCATCAGATGGATGATGTACACGAGGTTGAAGACCTTGAGAACTTGATCCGACCACTCGACTACCTTAGTCAGCCAATTGCAACAGGTGATCTTCCACATGGCAACCACCATGACATGGAAGAATCATTTGTAGCAAAACTATTTGCATCCTTTTCGGACTTCATACTCACACGCTCATGTATATCTACATGTTCACCATCCTAATAACCGTAGAAGACCCACCCAATACACCAGATGGAGCTCCCGTGGTGAGAGCCTCATCGCATTGTATAGCCCTTGCATTCTTCACTTCGAGAAAATTGTCTCTGGACTTCGAAGCAGCATCTTCTAAGGCGTCTCTACTATTCTTCGGTTGATCTCCCTCAGCCCGTTGAGCTATAGCACAACGTTGAGCTGTAGCACAAGGTGATAGTGAGTTGAGGTTGAGCTGCTCATCGTGAGGATTGGGCGCCGGTTTGAGGTCTTTAGTGATGCTCTCATAATTGACAGTCTCTTGATGCTTAGCAGTGGTGAAGTTACGATGTGGGGTTGTGCCATAGCTATGGAAGTGGACCAACGAAGGAGCCTATTTGGCCTATGCCAACACTCTCACGCAAGAACTTGTCATTTTAGCACAAAGAACACGAATGACAGTAGATATTCTTTCTTGTTCCATCAGAAAAATTTGTGGGCAAGAACCCTATCTACTGAGAATCATAATAGAAGTCTCTCTGGAGAGGCCGCTCAGGTGGAAGGCATGTCGCACCCGTCCCATCCTCCCTTGAGGGTTTCAGGTTTTGCTTGACTGCAATCCTGTACCCTTTCTTCCTCGTCACAACAAGAGCCTTCTTAGTGCTAACTCTTGGCATACAAACTCCGTAAGAGTCAGTGAAGAACTTGAGCCAGGATGCTCTCGAGCAACTTCTGCTTGCTCATGAAGCTTAACGCTTCTGGAAGTGATCCAGGCAATCATACAAGATGTCTGATGCAGAAGTGATGATGATGATGAGCCAATCTCCGTTGAAACTTGTAGAAGAACCCTAAACCAATCTTATTTACACATAATTAACGATCTAATCAACCAGATTAAAAACAAACTCAACAAGTTAATTACAAGTTTGTAAAAAAATACTCTTATTTTATTCGTGACTTGAAGAATCACCACACATGTAGATGAATCGCCCAAAAAGGGGATTTTGATCACACCAAAAATGGTTCATCTCGACAAGTTATTATGAATCTTGCAAGCCGCAAATGCTCACAAGAGCGTAACAAAATGAAGAACTCAACAAATCGTCATGAAAAACTTGCATACACGTCTCTTTCACGCCAAAAACCATCACGTAAGTGACAAGAGAACGCTCCCCGACAACGGCGCCAAAAGTTGTTGACGTTGTAGCATCACAACTCATACTTGTCAAACTAGGAAGCATCTCATGAGACCCAAATGTTTGCATAGAAGCACTCAACAGACGTAATGGCGCTTCGTCAACGTATGATTAACACCGTTATTAACAAGAAGACACAACATAAGCATCACGAATGATGCACGTAATCGTAATCACAAGCATAATAGCGACGTAATCATACATCAACGTGTCACAAGCGTTAGGCAAGAAGAGAACAAGCAGGCATGCACATCATGACGAAAAGAGAGCAACAATCTATCTACAAACTAGCATTATCTCATTACTTCTAAAAGAGCTCCCCCAAAGAAGAGGTGGAGACCTCTCTTTATATACAAAATGGCAAAAAAACATGCTATGTGGGATTTCTCAACTGAAAGGAGAATGAATCCCACTTATTCTCTAGTGTGGCACTCACACACACCTATACAAGAGTGCTTTATTAACTGAATGAAAGGTAGAAAAAGATACAAATGATGATGAAAAATAGAGTGGATCCAAGAAATATATGTTGTATCTTCAACACAAGTCTAATGTCTATAATTGAGGGAGAGTAGAGAACCTCCTTGGAATACGTGAACACCAACCAGCATGATCTACCCATCTACATAGATGGATGAAATAGATTCGTGGCAAGGTTGAAGAAAGCCAGTGATGCTCACATAGTGCCTCGACCAGAAGTGAAGTACGTGGAGGATTCTATATGGATAAAGGGGGATTATGTATGCGGTCACGGAGCATCCAGAGAGTATCAATGAGCAAAGGGAAGAAGATAATGCCCAAAACTCTAATGAAGAGGGACAAGAAAAACAAGTGTTAGCCCCTAGAGGAAAGTCCATCGTAATTAGGGTTTGGAGAGCAGACTTAATTCCCCAAGAGGACTCCTTAATGAATGTCTACATGGTGAACGAAATGGATCATTTACTTAAAACCAACTCTTCATTGTGGAAAGAAGTGACAAATCCAGCCACCATCTATGAGTTACAGGATCCTGAAAACCCCACTCACATTACTTACTTAGACAAGAATCAGAGAAGATACTTACCCATGATTGAATTAGAGAGAGCTAGGCTGAGATATCAGAACATTTTTGTATTCCCGCCTAGGGATCAAGCCACTACTTCTCAAAATCCCCAAGGAACTCACCAAAATTCATCTTATCAGCATTCTGGTAAGACATAACAACAGAGCATTTGAGTTAGACCCCAAGTCTAGTTTGCTACACCTGGTGTTAATCCCAACTATCAACCTCCTGCAAATGCAGAACCAAGAAATAGGATCCTTGTTACTGAGAGACCACCAGTAGGAAGAGATGTAGGTATGCCTGTAGGATGTCTAGTTTTCCTTGTAATGCCAAGACCACATGAACTAGGAAGACGATTAAGACCCATTCAAGTGGCCAAATGCATGAGGAGCCACTATGATGGTTCTGGTGAGCCATATAATCGCATTGTTGAATTCAAGCAAGTGGTAAGAGCTGAACAAGTAGAATATTTCATGGTCCAATATGAATCATTTGGCCTAACCCTCACAGACACAGCCTTAGCATGGTTCCAACCCTTAGATCCTAATAATTTTCAAAACATGGAACAATTATATCAAGAATTGATTGAGGAATTCACTAAGACTAGAATAAAAAACAACTCTTCATCATTAATCCACAGTTTCAAGCAGTCGCCTACGGAATCAGTGAGGTTAGCAGCAAGACGATTCAAGCAAACGATTCAAGCAATATGTGGATAGATGTCCTGTAGAAGAGAGACCCACCCAAAATAAAATGGTCTCACTATTCTTGGAAGGATTGGTGAATGGGTCATTGATATCCTTAGTATATGTGAAGAGATTCCAAAGTTTACAAGAATGCATGAAGGATTGTATCGATCTAGAAGACAATCTGGCAGAGTAATCAATCCAAAACTTCCCACATTAGAATATATCCCATTCAAGGAACCAGATAGGCATGGATTCGGAAAGATCAAGTAGAAGCATATCATCAACAACAAATCCATCACCTACAAAGGAACCAACAACAGGTTAAGACTACAAGCCAAGCTGGATCACTAGGTCTATAGAAGATTGTTCAATTATGGATCCCAAAGAAACTAATTGCTTATCAACCCTCAAGAATGCAAATATGGATTCCCAAATCAACTATGACAACGAAGAAAACTAAACTGACGACACTAGTACAAAGGAAGGATCCATCCAAAATGAAGTCAAAGGAGCAAGAAAGAGATGATACTCCAAAATTGCATAAACAAGAGTACTCAAAGAAATTAACTCAAAGATATGCATGGCGAGCAAAGAAGAATCACAATACGATAGCAACACAAAGCACAAGAGGAGACAAAGTTGCAGTCAAGAACAACAGAATAAAGCTGGTTTGGATACCCAAATCTCGATCGCCATCTTCAAACCCACCCGCAACTTCTTCTTGCACACATCTTGAGTTCCATACACCTCAAACGCGCATGATAGGGCCACATAACAAGGCCATGCATTCGGCACATAATTCCTATTCTACTTATTAGTGATACACATTTCCCTCGCAGGGGATAGGAGAGCACTTGTACAATAACCTCAAGGAAAATAATTAAAATAAAATAAAGCTTCGGCTATTCACTAACATTTTTGTTTTCTATCAGCAAAAATAAGAAAAATTATATGAAAAAAATCCCAGGTATTGCCTTCCTTACACCCAGGGGAAGGGCGAAAAAAGTCACTTGGAGAACTGTTAGATTTATGGCGACTAAGTGGAAGATAAGTGATGCAATCACATTGATGCTAATTGTAGTGTGTTTCAAGTGCAGATGGCTTTTGAAGATTCCGAAGCAACCATTCAAGACGAGGTGTTAGAATTTCTATTGCAGAGTGTGACCAAGGTCAAAGGTCATTGGTTCCTTGAGGATCAATCGATGGGTGATTATCTTTTCTGAGTAGCCATCAAGATCATGGACACAGACCATCACTTTCCAGTTATGTCTCAAGATTTCAAGGTTCTCCATGAGCTTACAAGAACTGTGGACACAATGAAAAAAGCTGGAATCCTGAAATATTTGGAGTTACCCATTTACAAGCCTAACTTCCAAAGATGCACTCAGGTAATGAATACTTTACAAGTAGCGTTGCATAATCCCTCTGTGCCAGAGGCAAAAGTACTAGATGCAACAGGAGAATGGGTGATTATACAATTCACGCATGGCTTAATTAAAGAAGCTTTTGGCTTGGAAAAAGATGGAACCATTGATTTGAAGGATGAACCCTGTGGAATCGCAACACAGCCTCACAGAAGATCATCGTACAACTCTTATCCCATGCTATCAGGCAGATTGGGAACTAGGTGAACTTGACACCTTATACACAAGAGCATCTCTTTGAAGCTGAAAATCAGTGTCAACAAAAGAAATTCTTAAATGGCAGTATTGCATTAACAATTCTCATTTACCATGCACTAGGAATCCAAGAGGACCTGACCAAGATGCCCACATCCTTCAAAATGCCAAGTATGCAAAGATGGCCACTATACCACGCAAGAAGAAAGAACTAAAGTTGGTAGAGGAAGCAGAGATCAGTTCTCAACCACGCATGAGAGGAACAAAAAGATTCCAAGAAATGTGCAAGGGAGAAGATTCACTTCCTACTCCCAAAAGAGTGCATGTCCTGTGAAAGATCAAGCTTGAAGATGCAAAGCCTATTACAGAAGCAAAGTTGCAAGAAGCATTAGAAGCAACTCACCAATATATGGAAGCTCAAGTCAATCTGCCAATAGAAGGGCATCATTATCATCAGTCCCATAAAGACATTCCTCAAGGAAGGAAACTATCAAAATCCCACACCTATAAAGAGTTTGGATGAACAACCTCAAGTTCATCCTCAGAAGCTATAGAAGATCAAGAGACATCCCTAATGAACGTGGACTTGAAAAGTGATTCGGAGGACGATGGAAAATGGGATGAAATACATCAAGTTGAGGATTCTATTGGCGTCAAAGGAACAAAACTCGATCAGAACACTAACAATATAATCATCGAGCCAATAGAGAAACCATCATCCCAATTGGAAATTCATGTAATCAAGATGAATGAAGATACACACATTCATATTACAGAGACACAATTGGATGCGAATAGATCGTTGAAGAAACTAAAGGAGGAAAAAGAATCAGAAAAGGTGGAAGAAATTGCATCCTTCACGCCAATCAGGGTTGTAGCAGAACCCTCTCCATTATATGTCACCTTTCAAGGCAGTGCTACAAAATCGACCACAATGAAGAAGAAGAAAGAGAGAGAGAAGTTCACCTTCATATAAGACAACCACACAATGAAACTATACATGTGGAACAAGGAAAAGATGTTTGAAACGGGGAAGAACCAAATATCCCCAAACATGGTTAAATGTGGATGTAGCTCAATTAAAGCTGGTAGTAAAGCAAATGATACAAATGGCTATGGACACTCAGCAACAAATGCCCGAAGCAGATGCAGACTATGACAAAACTATGAGAGAGAGAAGCCAATTCTAGGTGATGAGCGAAAACTTGTCTGCACAATTAATTCAAGCCCAAAAGGCACTCTCGGCAAAGGAAATAGAAGCTCAAGGACAAATGCACCACTTTAACAATGGAGAACCAAAAGCTCCAAGATCAACTTAAAGAGCTACAAAGCAAATATGAAGCTGGTGAAGCGGAGCAAGCGAGAATGAATACCAGAAGTAAGCTACTTCAAACCCAAATTAAAGTATATGGAGGAAGCAAAAAATTTAAGAAATAGAAATAAGGAGCTTATTAATGCCATACTATGCAACCAACCCATAGAAGCACTAGAAATGATCGCAACTGACACAAAAGCATTGGAAGATCAAATTGCGAAGTATGAAGATCAATTGAAACAAGAGCAAGCTATCAGAGAAGAATGGGAAAGGAAGTATATGCATGACACTAAAGAACTCAGAAAGCGATGGAAATCGGCTAAAGAAAAACTTCTTGTGGTATATAATGAAGATGTCGATCAAATAGCCACCATAGGAAATGAACTTTGGACTGCCAAAGAAGCACTAACAAAGGCTACCAATGCAATCAAAGAAAAGGATGAACTCATTGCACAATTAGAAGCTCAAATAAAACAACAGGCAACAATGGGGACACCAATAGTTCCAAGCTCCAAAGAGACTACTGTGGAGACTGAGGTACGTCCTCTTTCTCCCCCATGCATCATTCACCAATAAGGGAGGTAGTAGAGCAAAACATTGAACGAAAAGCTCAAACTATTGCAAAACTAAGCCGATAGGAGCGGGCACTACTGGTGTCCCAGCTTAGAGAACAATTTGAAGATCAAGTGATTAAAGTCATGAAAGAATCACAAATCGAGGATAAAAGCCCCGAGAAAATTTTGAAGCCATTCAATATACCGTACGGATTACTAAAAGAAGAAATGTGACAATATATCAAGAAAATGACTAATAAAGACCTAAATCAGGATCTAGAATTCACTTTAGAGACATTTACGTATACACAGGTCGAGTTTGATAAAGCAGATCCTATTTGGAGGCACAAATTTTTGGAAATGAATCCAACTTTAAGGGTGCATTGGGAAGAAACACCATATGTACTTCAAGTGAATCCTTCTTTTTGCCCAGTACCGTGAAGAAGTACCTCGATGCAATTTTGGGAAGGACAATGCCAAGGTACATTAAACAATCAATGGCTAAATTATCCATTAATGCCTAGTCCTCCACCAAACTATCTGCCAACAGAAGAGTACATGGTAAAGACCATAGAATTTTGGCTATCCGGATACGCCACAGAGCCAGATTTAACTATCAAAATGACAAATAAGATATTCGGCATGCTCCTCATAGTTCTAAAGGTATTCAAACATGTGCAGTATACATTTTTAAATTTTATGGGCATTAATCAAGGAGCAGATGCTTTAGTTTTTTATCGAAAGCATTTTTTATAGGGTTTTTTGAGATGGACTCAGAAATTTTTATGAAGATCACTTCCAACTTAAATGCCAGACTGGTAGCCTATGAATTGAGCTTCTTTGCAGATCATTGACAGACACTAGATGATGGAGTCAAATCATCTCATTGGCATGAATTAATGGTATGTGAAGCTAATTTGCTAAATCACAGAGATCAGAAAGTGATTCAAACGTACTCCCGCCGCATTCCAAAGCTTGTCGGGGACGATAGAGTTCACGAGGGGGGTGGTGTTGAAGGAGAGTCAAGCAGAAAGAAAAGACAAAGAAGATCAAGACAGAAGCTTCATTAATTAGAATATATCTGAAGACATATCTCTGTAGGAAGCCCCGTACAGGCACACAACATTCATCTCTGCACAGAGCCCTGCAAGGGCACACAACAGTGAAAGCTATGCAACAGGCAAGGATGCATCAACGCCAACAAGTACCCATGAAGAACGGCAAGAAGATATCCGGCAGATTCCGAGCCTCGGAAGGTGCTTCAACCTCTTGATCTTCGGGAGGTCCAGATCAAAGGTTGGAAATCCAGACCTTCATACCTTCCGTATGGTGCTTGCAGTGCAAATACAAAGAGGTTATTGGAGAGCTGGACTACAAATCTATTGTAGTCCATCTCCACTCGTTGCACGCATGACAGCCCAACAAAGCCAAAAACAATGCAAGAGGTCCCGAGTTATGACCAGTTCCTTGACCATTGGTAAAACTAGATCATTGCAACTTCCACATGATCTGGCAGTGGTCAACTATAAAGAGGCGATCAGTTAATAAGGAACCAGATTGACTACAGGCAAAGAACTAGAGACAAGAAGCAAAGCATGTTAAGGGACGACAGAGACAAAAAGGGGGAGAGTGTTGCAGAGCAAAGAAGAGCAGAGATGTAGAGAAAAAGAAGGTCCCCAAAAGTTTTTCGATTTCGACATTTTATTTTTGTAGCATAGTGCCTTTGTAATATATTTTCCGATGTAAATGTACTAGAGGAGTCCTCTAGATGCATATCCATAGATGTCTGTATCATTACCCTTGTAAACTAGTAGGGAATTCGTCTTTTAAGTCAATAAAGTGTCGGTCTCTTGTAAGAAAGGACCATTTTTAGAGCACATGTATATAAGTCATTTTGTGACTCTTTGTAAGGCATTTTTGCCATTGTGAGAATCAAGAGTATAGAATTTTGAATTTGTGTCTTCTCCTCTCTTCATCTTCTTCCTTGTGAGCTTGCATGCATGTATGTGGCTTGAAAAGAGTGCTTTGAAGTGTTTCCTATCCATGGTAGTGCTTGTTTGCTATTGGTAATGTGTGTGCAAAGTGTAGGAAGTACTGAAGCGTAGGTAGGTCATTCCCATGGCTTAGTATTTTGCTCATAGCTTGAAGTAGAAGTGTCAGAATCGAGTGAAAATGCCAGCATTGGATGCGTCTTCTCGAGAGCTTTGAAATGAATCTACTATTTCCTATATCTTGAGTTTGCAGTTGAGAGAAGAGCTCGATTTATTGTTGGCTACTACTCTAAGTATCACGACACCATAGCCGACCATGAAAGCTTTGATGTGATAGTTTACACTTGTTTGCATCTTTGTTAGTTCACATTTGCATTGACCGTCATTCGAATGCATGTCTTCATACACTCGACTAGGTTAAGATACTTTTTGGATTGATAATTAAAGCGTGTAATCCCCACTATATGCACTTGCAAAGGATAGAGGTATAGTCTCCTTCTTCTCAAGTCCCTAAGTCGATACATAGGTACACACCCATCAATAAGCGCCTGACAAATTTGGATCGCCAAGAGGTACCTGACAAACTGACCCAATCCCACACAGATCTGGGTACCCAAAAGCTATCTTTTAGCTCAACACCCTAGCCATGTAATACACATCCCTCTGAAATCACCCCACCCATCAACACTACCATTGCCTGATTCACCTTTTGTACTTCAGCCAAAGAACCAAATCCACACACCAACTCTTAGAAGATGGATGCCGAAATGCATCCAAAAACCTCCACACAATCCTTTGTACAACATAACCCCTCTCATGACTAAACCTTGTAATAAATCACCCACAACTAAACCTTGTATAAATTCACCCTCACTACCCACTATCACTTGTAATAAAATCTCATTAAAAGCAACGTATGCACTATCTAAAGTATGTAGGCTGTCTAGCGATGTGCATTAATTTCTAAGAAATCACTACATAAACCACCTCACAACACACGGCTACACACGTTATGCATCAATTATGGAAAGGGATTGTAGTCTCACTTTATTGGGATCATAATTAATTTCCATGCTAATGTGTTATCCTTTTGTAGCAGATCATCTACACACACGTTTAGATCATCATGCAATCGGAAGGAACTTTCAAGGTTGACACCAATATGCCAACAATAAATTTTGGTAATTTATTAGCTGATCCTTACCTTGCAATGAAGCCATCAGAATTTCAAGGTTTTATGGGACCGATGCCGATTGAAGATCCTCCTCTTGGAAGAACTAAAAAGCTACACAATAACTCCCATTGGTTCGAGGGATTAGCATGTCCTTTGGCAGATGCGAACTACATCTATGATGCAATGCTATGCTTTAGTGGCGACACATGGGGAAGATATCAATTCTTCTCACGAGAGTTCGAAGACCTTCGCAATTCAGAGGAATTACGACCTACCATTAGGGGAAAAGTGAACCTTGCATGGGCCTTATAAGGATTCCTAATTTTTAGGGATTAAAATGCTAAATCCAAGAGATCAAGGGATCATACTAAACCACTAGTGGTTTTGTCAAATAAAATAATGTTTATATTCTCTTTTATTCTAGTCCTCATATGTGAGAATTTGTGGCCCTTGGATGTTGGAAATCAATGGACAAGATTCAAATAGATGAGACACTAGAGAGAGAGTCTCTGACAAGTCTTGGGCGTGTGGAGCATATCACGCATTTGTGGAGCACTCTTTGCATGTTTTCTAGCCCTTGGATGGATGTCAATCTAACGGCCCTTCGAAAATGGGTCTGATCTCCTTTTCGGAGCTAATGTGGGCCCTTGGATGCACTTTAATCCGATGGAGAACCAGGTTTGGGGTTGCTCTTGAAGTTGGAGCCAATTTGGATCGTCCAATGGCATCTAGATCTAATGGAGGATGTTCAAAGGCACTTTGCTCTTTTTAGGGATCATTATCAGCTATCAGAACTTGCATAGATCCAAAGGAGAGGATTGGAAGCGCCCAAGATCATGTTAGATTTAAATTTAGCAATAAGATCAAGTCCCTAATCTAAGGGTGGAAGTTGTTTTGTGCCTTTTTCTTCCATTTTTCCATCGTGGCTATTGAATATGAGTCAAATCTAAGGGTGTATGTGAAAAGACGTCTTGACTTTTGTTACTCATTCTAATCCTTTGGATCTTCAAGGCAATCAAAGGGCTATAACTGATTTGAGACCCTTTCAAAACCATTTACAAGATCAAAACCAACAGTTCTTAGTGGTTTTAGCATCTTTGACCACACACAACCAAGGGAACCCTATGCCTAGCCTATGTGATTAAGGGATTAGACTAATTCCACCACCCTCTTCTCATTGTTCCATCATTAATCACTCCTTAATCTAAAAGTCCCATGTAAGGTTCATTTTCCCCCTAATGGTTGGGCTAAGGCTGGATTGAGAGGGTATTATAGTGAGCCCCTACCAAAACAAAATTTTTATTGATGTTTTTATTTGGTGAACACTCTTGAACCTCTTGTTAGGAAGTAATTGCCAGGGATATTCATTTTTCCCTCGCTAGTTACCAATCCCCCTTTTAAGAAGTTTCATCTCTTTGCCAACCTAATGAAGGTTGCACTTAAGATCCATGGCATGCACACTCCAACAAAAAAGAGAGAGGCTCATTCCTGAGCCAATGAAAAGGGGTGATGTTCTCAAGTGGGCAGATATTTCCACCATTACACTAGAGCTATCAAATCCACTATGTATTTGTATTCAACATTTTGCTTTCCCCACCCAGGATCGTTTCACAATACCAGAAAAGCATATTTGGTTCGTGTTGTACTTAGCAAACACAAGACCCCAAACAATTGATCTTACTAACTAGATTCAAGACCGTTTAGCACAGCAACGATGGACATGAAAAAGATTCATACATGCCTGTTGTGCCATCACAAGAATTGTATACATGTGCCTAGCCTATGACATACCGATCGAACATGCTCTGACTAGTGAAGAGCTAAAGAAATTTAGAGGTACCTCCAAGAAATCATGCAAATCAAGCAAGGCAAGGGCAAGAAAGCACATGAGGGGCACCATTCCATGCTTACAAGTCCCCGAGTCAACCTCCCCTTAGCAATCTCCCATAGAAGCTTGTTGGCAGTAGTCAAGGAACCGAAGGAGTCACAAGACAAGGAAGCCTACGAAGGGAGTCGGAGCGAAGAGACAGCACAAGCAGGCACAGTAGTCAAAGAAGATCTGGCAAGTAGGCCATTTAAATTTTTCAGGCATCAAAGAGTTGGGCACACAAGAAGAAGGAGCAAGTAGGGAGCTCCAGGAAATGTATGTGAAAATGTTAGAAGAAATCCCTACAAAAATAGTGATTTTCATCACTAAAAACCATTGTAAATACCATTTCATATTTTTGTAGCTCCATTTTGTGCAAGCCAAGGAGTCCTTGAGCTTGAGGAGCTTTAGAAGTACCTACCTATCAGTTTTCACATTTTTTAGACTCCGTTTGAACCTCCAAATAGGATAGAGAACCTAATTTTTAACTAGGCCGGACACTAGGTCTAGACAAGGCCAAAACCTAGTAAAAAACTATAAATAGAGCTAGAGAGCTCATTTTTGGGGTTAGCTTGTAATTGATCTAAACTTGTATGAGCACTTTTGAAGTAATCTAAAAGAACCCCATTGCTTCTCACTCTTCGTCTTATTGTGTGTGCGCATGTGTGTGTATGTGTGTGCATGCTAGTGTGCTTCTCACTCACGCACTTGTGCCTTCACTTGCTCGAGGTCTTCATACCATCCTCACGTCTTCCCGGATTGACATTAAAGGAGCTGCTACTCATCACTGAGCTACACCAAATTTTGGCGCCATTGTCGAGGATCGAGCTTTGAGGACGAGCGTGTGATGGTAAGACGTAGAGTTGACGCGTTGGAGTCATAGGTATTTTCTTCACTTTTACCTATTTTCTTTTGTTTTTCTCATCACCATCATCATCCTCACCATCTCTCACATCCATCTCCATCATCGCGAAAAATTTCAATTTTTGGTCATATCATCCCACCCATACCATTTCCCTCATTTCACTTGTGAGAGAGAGCAAGAGAGCGTTTTGTGTGCTTGTGATTTTCTGTGTTTTTGGAGATTTTCTACAGGAATCAGCATCCCCAGCAGCTGCACCAGCTCCAGCAGGTAAAAAATTTGATTGTGCAGGTCTCGAGGCGTTGACCTCTGTCAATCGCGACCGACAGAAAAAATGGTATTTTTGCTAAACAAAGTACATAATCATGATCTACATGCCTAGAGCTTCCCAAATGTGTGCTTGAAATTTTAAAATTCCTCAGATTTTTGTCAATCGCGATCGACAAACCACGACGGACAGACCTGTCAATCGCGATCGACACGTCAATCGCGATCGACAGAGTCAACGACCGATTAACCATGACTGATAGAACCTACGCATGACACGTGTCAATCACGATCGAGCCATCAATCGCGATCGACCTGTCAATCGCGACTGACAGCCCCGACGGACCTGTCAATCGCGACCGACACAGTCAACGATTGCTTGACCACGACGGATAGACCCTCGCGAAGGACCTGTCAATCGGGATCGACCCATCAATCGCGACTGACAGAGTCAACGACCCTTTGACCACGACTGACTGAAAATCTGGGCCACGTGTCAATCGCGATTGACCTATCAATCGCGACTGACAGCCACGACGAACCTGTCAATCGCGATCGACACGTCGATCGCGATTGACCTATCAATCGCGACTGACAGAGCTTGCGAATGCGATTGAAAGGCAATTTTGGCCAATTTTTTAGGGCAAAAAATAGTGGACTATTCTTGACAAATTGTGGGACAAATACTAGGGTTCATCATTGCATTGTGAGGCCATTACACAAAGTATTTCGAGAAGTCTTGTTTGCCTGCTAACCTGTTTAACATCCTGATTTGGCCCCAAAACCCTGAGTGGACATAACTTCCTCATACGGAATCCGATTGTGGTGATTTTTGTTTTGTTGGAATTATTAGATAGGGTATTTTGAAGTTGACCATACCCCGAAGTAGTAAATTGAGGGTCCCTTGGGATTGTTTTCCATAAAGGCAAAAGGCAATTGGGTCTATGAATTACATGCATGAAAGTGATCTGTCTGTGAACTGAATTCAATTCTTGAGCTAATTGTGGGCTTTTTCAGGTACTTTGAGAGCATCGAAGGGTACTCGAAGCAAGAGTAAGTGCGAGCTTGGGAACACTCTTCCTGGGCATACAAGGGCAGCCAAGGGAAGAAACTTAAGGTTGGAAATTCTCAACACCCTCTATCAATCCCTAGCATAGGCTAAGTACGGATAGAGGTTTTGGTTAATTAGGAACACGTTAAGAACTACCAAGTCCAAGAACTCTAATCACTCAAGTGCAAGTGTTAGGAGATTACAATCGCGAAGCAACCTAAGGGAAAAGAAATTAAATTGAGCGACCGCACTCAAAGTACGATAAAGATTTAAGTGTTCCTTGCGGCGAAGAGTAACTGGACAAGAAGTGACACCCTAAGGGATTAAAAAAGAACAAGTGACTAATACAAAAGAACTCAGCAACGCAAGTGTACTTGGGAAAATTTGGGATTATTCAATTGGGCTTATGAACCTTAGATCAGGTCGACACCTAGGGAGAGATAGACAAAGTCTTAGATCTTCAGAGGCTAGTGTCAATCATACTGCTAGGTCTTGGGCCCAGCAGTTGATCCATCATTCGTACTACCCTAGCTCTGAGACGAGCAAGTATGAGATGTCCCACGGTATGGAGAGACCCACAGGAAGTTCTAGGATGCCGTATTTACATAGGGTGGAAGGCCCTTACAAGATGCAACTCGAATACCTTAGGACCAACCGATTAGGTGCTAGCATCTATGAGGACGGCCTAGGAAGATCTGTGGTCCAGATTAAAAACCCTGACCAATCCATTGGACTAGAGCACCCAGCTGTCAAGTTTGAAAACGGAGCATACTTAGACAAGGAAGGGACAATATATGTAGTCACCAGTCACCCAGATAGGACAGATGAATTTGGGAATGTGGTCCCAGAAACGGACTTAGGCGACCTAGAACAAGGAAACATGGGTGTAGAACCTAGAACCCCCCGAGGTAAGTCTGTTCTCACTAGGATTATCACACCAGAGTGGATTCCCCAAGACAATAAGAGCATAGATCTACTCCTGAACCGAGAGACTGATGAAGACTTTTGGAGATATAGATCTAATCAGCCAAGTGAGGTAGGAACAATCATGATGTATGAGTTCAAAGATCCTGATAGCCCAGGTAGAGTGACCTACTTAGATCACGCTTCAGAGAGGATCTTTGTGGTTACAAAAAATGTTAGGCATGCTTACACTTGGAAAGGTGAATTCATTTTCCCCCAACCAAGATTGAATGTGTCATTTGGTCACCAAGGAGCTGGAACCTCCCACACTCATGGAACTCAAAGAGGCAGGCATAGAGATAGACCGAAGGTAAGCTTTGCCAACCCAGTGGGAAGAGACAGAACGAGAACGGAAACACATAGAGTGGAACCTGAAGGATTTAGAGTCCCAAGGAATCAAAGGAATGCGGATGACTTCCCTCTGCCAAGGCCTAGGGAACACACCAAGATTTTGAGACCGACTCAGTTAGTTAGGTCCATGAAGAATTACTTCGATGGCACAGGAGACCCATATGATCATGTGGCCGAGTTTAGGCAAGTCTTGAGAGCTGAACAAGTTGAGGACCTATTCACGCAATATAATGCCTTTGGTTTGACACTTAGGAACACAGCCCTTACGTGGTTTCGACCCTTGAATGAGAGACAGTTCAGGAGCATAGACCAACTCTTGGAGGCTTTCATCACCGAATTCTCCAAAAGTGGCATAAGGCATAATACTTCCTCATTGATCTACAGCTTCAAGCAGACCCCCCAGGAGACTGTGAGACTTGCAAGAAGAAGATTTAGGCAATATCTTGAGAGATGCCCTGTTCCTGAGCTACCTACACCTGCCAAACAAGTGGCTTTATTCTTGGATGGATTGCTAAGTACAAAGTTGCGATCCTATGTGTACTTGAAGGACCCTAGGACTATAGAAGAGTGTGTACGCATGTGCATTGACATTGAGGATAACCTAGGGGAGGAGTTAGAGCTTTCCAAGATATACAAAGATTCAGATAGTTCCTCTAGCCTCTCTTCCACGCAATCCACATCAATTGAGGAACTTGCGGAGAAAGTAGCTCAGAAACTAGGTGTCTCTAGTAAACAAATTCCTAGATTTGCCCCAGTAAAGAGGTGCTATACTTGCGGTGGTGACCATATGGCGAACGCATGTCCCATCATCGCTCAACCCCAAGTGAATCCTAGCAGCCAATATTGCACCATAGAACGGAGATACACAAATCACACAGCACAAGATTGCCCGTACAATAAGCAAGCAGTTAGACAAACCTACCCTCAGCCCTATCCACAACAGGGAAGATACCAGAACCAGTACCCCCCACAACAATATGGTAGACCGCAGCAACCCTATCAACAACCCTACCAGAACCAACAAAGGCCACAGCCTGTGTTAGCTCAACAACCTCCAACCCCAGCTAATGTGATTCCTGTAAAGTATGCAATAGCTGAGGAAAATTTGAATAGAGCTATAGTGCCAGTAACACCACTGCTCTCAGAAAGTGACCCAAGTGATCATAGCTTTGATTCTACACATATTGATAGTCCAGAGGCTTACTACATGCAATCTCCTAAGCATGGTGAGTCCTACTACAGTGAAGAACTAGGCGAACCTAGTTGGGAGCCAGAATACACAAATGTAATGTACACAAACCCTAACTCTAGGCCCCAGCCTCGGCAGGTAAGACCCCCATTCCCTAGAGGACCATGCTACAGATGTCAGGGAGATCACCTCATTCGTGACTACCCCTTACCTCCACCTACACAACCCCAGTCAGTAACAATACAAGGCTTTTGTCAAGACTGCGGGAAGGAGCATCTCTTACGAGATTGCCCTAAGAATCCTAATAATATGCCAAAAATAACTCCAATTAACGTTATTGGCTTAGTAGTAGACTCTACAGGAAGTGTGAAGTCCACTGCACTAGTACAGGTAGTCACTAGAGCCCAGGCTTTGCAACAGAACCCAGGGATAGGTCAAGAGAAGAGTGCAAAGGTTAGTGAAACCGAGAGTATAGCCAAGAAGCGGTCGAGAGCCTGGAGGGATAGTCAAGAAAGAATGAAAAGACAATGGTCTAAAAAGATGAGCGACTTGGAAGAAAGCATAAGAGAAACAAAAGCCAAAATTGTTGAACTCACCTCTCAAACAAACTCTCACATACCACCACCACCCTCACTTCCATCACCATCTAACCCACCATCTGTCCACCTACCTCAGACCATACCACCACCCCCTAGAGTAGGATCAGTGTTAGCTGACCCCACTCCTAGAGACATAGACATGATGCTTAAGGCATATCAGGCCAGAATCCAAGAAGAGCCAAATGTGACGGATCATGACAAGTGCTACCCTAGAGCTGACCTAGAGATAGAGAGAACCAAGCTATGTGCGAAAATGGTCGCATTGGCTCAGACCATGTTTGAAGCCAGTCGTCTTTTCAACTACTCAGGCTCAGCTAAGACACAATTGCACTTGGATGGACTCCTAGAGAAGTTAGAGAGTATAATTGCAAGATCTGCCAAGGAAGAAAAAATTCAAGAAAGAGATGAGGCAAGCAAAAACATAAGCCATCCCCCACAGGAAGCGTATGTGCCCAATTCCACTGAACCAGAAACCTCCTCTTCTATGAATAGGTTCACTCCGAAATTCCTGCGAGAGATTCAAGAAGACAAATGGGCTAAAGAAAGTGAAGCCCCTCCTCCCATTGAACTTGTGGATGACACGCAAGATCAATTCCCACAAGATATTCCTTCCATTTATGGAGAGTAGGAGAGCAACCAGTCCCAAGAGAGATTAGACTTTGAGTCTAATTCTTTACAGGAATTACCCCATTTCACAGGCCCATGGGAAGCCAGGTCGACCTGTATGAGAGCACCCACCGTCATGGTAAGAAATGAAGTCTCAGTCATACCTAGGAATACGGAAGTAGTGAAAAACACTAAAGTGCAGTGCAACCTCACTTTAGAAGAGCTACTCAAAGTTAGGCCAGAATTATGGAAACACGTAGCCAAACAAGTACCAGAGATAGCAAAATCTCGTTCCCAGGTAGGTTCTCAGAGGACAGTGCCATAAATTCCTCTAGACAAGCTAGGAGATATGAGTGAAGGTGAAGAAGGAAACACCTATCTTCCCATTACCCATCAGGGGTACACAACCAAGGCAATTCTGGACTCAGGTGCAGGAGTTGCTATTGCTACCACTTCCCTATGGAAGCGGTGGGGCAAGCCAGCACTCAGGCCCAAGAGGATGAAATTGCAAATGGTCGATGGTCACATAGAAAGACCTTTAGGACTATTAGAAGGAATAACTCTCACCACATGTGGTGTTGAGTTCGAGCATACATTTGCTATATGTGATTTTAGCAAAAATCATGCCTATGAAATGATCTTGGGACGACCCTTTATGCGACAGTTGCAAGTGGTACAGGACTGGGGAACCAACTCCTTGTACCTGCAACACTTAGGTGTCACGACCAAAGTGAATCTCAAAGATTACTCTCATAGAGATGTCCCTCCTATCCAATGGAATCCCCTCCACAGAGCCAAAGATGATACGGAATCGGTGCATTCCATAGGATCAGGATCCTCATGGGTGCATGAAGACAGCCACTTATGGATGTGCAAAGTAGCAGTAGAAGAAGAGAAGAGAGAAAAAGCCAGAGAGGTAGGTGCAAAAGAAACACATAGATCAATTCAAGACCCAGCCTATGCACCTGTAGTCTTTCCTGACGAAGAATTTGAACCCCACGGCTGGGCAGAGATCCTAGCAACAATGGATGTAGCCATCAATGAAGAACAATGGACACCTCACTGTGATGAAGATGGCTATGACATTTCAGTCTTCTCCATAGAGCCGATCATGGGAGAGGCAGTGTTAGAAGAGTGTGAACCTAGCCCTCATGCATTTGAGGATGCAAGTGACTCCGATCTAGAGTCAATCATCATGGACCCACCTTTTGCATCAGATGAAGAATACTTCTATGAAGTAGAATTTCAACCCCAGAGGTATGGAGAGCTTACAAATGATGTAAGGCTAGCCACACATGTGACCCCAAAGGAAGAAGGAAAGAAAAGAAAGAAGAGAGAAGTCACACCAGAAGAGGAAGAATCTTTGTTTGAGGTCCCGGAAAATTTTAAGAAATATGAGATAGATGACAGGAGAGTCATGATCAGAATGCCTAAACGAGAGGCACAAACAGGGGAGGCCTATGATAACAAAGAAACCACCAAGAAAATAGTGGTAGCCGTGGAAGAAGGAGAAGAGAGATGCACGTACATAGGCCATGACCTGACGGAAGACGAAGAGCACGAATTGATAGCCTTGCGAAGAGAGTACAGAGATGTATTCGCTTGGAGCTACAAGGACCTAAAAGGTGTAGACCCTGACATATGCTCACATACGATACCCATGACTTCAAAGGCTAGGCCTTCTAAGCAAAAGCCATACGCATACAATGACAACTATGCGGCCAAGATCAAGGAAGAGATAGATCGCTTGGTTGAAGCTGGATTTATCTATGAAATTGAGCATATTGAGTGGGTATCCCCCATCGTAGTGGTGCCCAAGAAAAATGGAAAGCTGCGTGTATGCATTAACTTAAAGAAGGTCAATGCAGCCACAATTCGAGATAATTATCCGCTTCCTATCACAGAACATCTCTTAGAAAGAGTAGCAGGCAAGGAAGTGTACAACTTCCTTGATGGATTTTCAGGCTACAATCAACTAGCCATAGCTCCAGAAGATCAGCATAAGACGGCTTTTGCCAGTGAATGGGGCATATTTGCCTTTAGAGTAATGCCATTTGGGCTCACCAATGCACCCGCTACCTTCCAGAGGCTGATGTGCCATGTATTTAAAGAGTTCCTGAGGAAGAACTTAGAAGTCTATGTTGATGATCTTTGTGCTCATTCCAACATTAGACAAACCCATATTCCTGAACTCAGACAAATCTTTGACAAATGTAGAGAATATCAAGTCTGCCTGAACCCAGAAAAGTGTGTTTTCATGGTCAGGCAAGGCAAGATTCTAGGACACATAGTGTCAAAGAATGGCATATCCACTGACAAAGAGAAAGTGAGAGCCATAGCCGAGTTACCTAGGCCAAAGAATGTCAAGGAAGTACAAGCTTTCATGGGGCATCGTGGTTATTACCGACGGTTTATACACATGTATGCCATCATAGAAAAGCCCATGTACGGACTTCTGACTAACTTTGAGAGGATTCATGAATGTGAGAATTCCTTCTAGGAGCTTAAACGAAGATTATGTTCAGCACCAATCTTGACCACACCAGATTGGAACAAGCCATTCCATGTTCATGTGGATGCCTCTAATTATGCTATTGGATGTGTACTTGCACAACCTACGGGTGAAGGTAATATGGATCTCCCTATTGCCTATGCCAGTAGACAATTGAATGCTGCTGAACGGAACTATACAACCACCGAACGAGAAGGATTAGGCATGGTGTACACGGTTAAAAAGTTTAGACACTATTTGCTTGCAAATAAGCTCAAATTTTTTACTGATCACCAAGCTCTACTGTACCTGGTAAACAAGCCATGTAATACAGGCAGATGGTTTCTCTTACTAATGGAATATGATTTCGAGGTTGTGGTAAGGAAAGGGAAGACCCACTTAAGAGCAAACCATCTCTCTAGGCTCACATCAGGAGAAGCCCCACAAGGAGTATCAGATGACCTTCCTGATGCGTACTTGTTTAATTTGGAAGTGGTGCCGCAGTGGGCTAAGCCATTAGTGCCAGTATTGACATACGGGCCTAAGCACCCAGTAATAGCCACACAGGATAGAGAGGTAGTAAAAGCCCAAAAGCACCACATCATGGCTGGAAGTATGTACAAGCACACAGATCAAGGGATCTTGGCTTGTTGTGTAGAAGAGGACGAGTACACTAAGTGGTTGCAATTAGCACATGTAGGTGCATTAGAGCAACACTACTCAAAACAACGAACCCTACAGACCCTGAGGAGACTAGGAGTGCATTGGCCGACCATGGAAGCTGATGTCTAGAAGTTGTGCAAGGAATGCCAAATTTGCTGCACTAAACCACCTGTGGAACATTCCACTCTTTATCAAGTGTCCATAGTGCCAGATTGGAGTGAACCATTAGTAGCCTTCTTGAGGACGAAAACATTTCCCCAAGATATGACCCTAACGAGACAAAGAAGTCTAGAACAAGAAGCCCTAGATTACTCTCATTGGTGATAATCTATACAAGCGTGGTAAAGATGGTTACTTGAGACTATGTGTCCATGAGAGCGAGTATCTCAAGATCTTGGAAACTGCTCACCAAGGTGTAGCAAGAGGACACTTTGGACCAGATCGAGTGATCAAGGCAATACTATTTGCGGGCTTCTGGTGGCCGACCCTTCACATGGATGCACATACCTATGTGAAACGGTGTGATATTTGTCAGAGAACTCAGTATCCTATACGCAAAGATGAGATGCCACTAAAACCTATGATGGGTGGACGTGCATTCTCTAAGTGGGGAATAGACTTTGTAGGTCCTATTAATCCCCCAACTAAGGGTTCACATGCTGAATACATCATTGTTGCCAGAGACTATCTAACAAAGTGGGTAGAGGTAAAAGCTACGACAAAGAACGATGCTCAGACAACTGCTAAGTTCCTATTTGAGAATGTGTTCACTAGATACGGGCTACCTATAGAGCTGGTAAGTGATAGAGGCACTCATTTCTTGAATGAAGTTATTGAAAATCTGCTCCAAGAGTTCTTGGTAGTACATAAGAAGTCTGCCCCTTATCACCCACAAGCTAATGGCCAGGCTGAAAGCACAAACAAGATTCTATGCAATGTGCTTACCAAATTGGTGAATAATAAACGCTCTGATTGGGACAAACAGCTGCACCATGCTGTTTGGGCATACCGAGTGGCCTATAAAACGGTACTCCAAGCTGCGGTGCTACCTTTGGACTTCTTGATTCCCACATTGAGAGTAGCACAGGAGCATGAGTGGACGGGCCATGAACTCTCTTCGAGAATTTTTGACCTTGAACGATTAGGTGAAACCAGACTAAGAGTTGTAGCAGGAATATATGCAGCTAAGAAACGACAGAAGGCGTACTTTGATGCCCATGTTAAGGATAAAGGATTAAAGGCCGGAGACCTAGTTTTAGTCTACACTTTGAAGCAACATGCAAGAAAATTAGAGAAACGTGGCTATGGACCTATGATCATAAATAGGATCTCTACGAGTGGAGCAGTACAACTAGCCACCTTAGAAGGTGATATTCTTCCGAGCTACATCAGCGGGTGCAAAGTCAAGTTGTATCAGGAACCTCTCACAGAAGAAATGCTAAGTCGACTCAACACTGCTAAGAAACGCAAAGAAGAAGAAAAACGAGTTCGAGAAGAAGCTCAAGCAGAGGCTTTAGAACGCATCAGAAAGATGAAGTTGAGACGGCAAGGTAGGGATCAACCTAGGACAGGTGCCTATGAGGATCCAGGATATCATGTGGCAATGTGTGAAGTCTCAGGAATAAGTTCTCAAAGGATAATAGATCGACGTCCTTTTGTGACCTTAGAGATAGGACAAGGAGTTAGTGCAAAACTTGTGCGAGCATTGATTGACTCAGGTGCAGCCACTAGTGCGGTGAGACTTTCTTACTGCCGAGAATTGAAATTAAAAGTCCATCCTATAGAAGCATATCTCATAGGATTGGGAGGTGTGGAAACCCCTTGCATGGGCGAGGTGGAACTTCCCCTCTCCATTCAAGATGTTCCAATGACAGTTAAGGTACTAGTGTGTCAAGATGAGGATCTCACTGAGCCTCTGGTCTTGGGTCAAGACTAGATCTATGACCATGCAATCAACTTAAACCTAAGAAGTGGACTTCTTCAGGTATGGGTGAATCAGAGTCGAATTACAGTTGAGTTAGATAATGGAGCACTCAAGGAACTAGAAAAGGCACAGACTCCTGGTCCTTCCAGGGGTACACATGAAGTTGACCATACTGTTCTTGTCCAAAGCTATGTGATGCAGAGGAATGGAGATCTCAATAAAGAAGTCAAGGCCTCGACGGAACTCCCTTCTTTTTCAAAGGCCAGAGGGAGGCAGCAACCAAAGGTAGATCAATCACTGAAGAAAACCTATGCTGGAGGCCGAAAGAACGTGCGAAGCAGAATGACTCAGCCATTGAAACAATTGTGGGTGCGAAAAGGAGAGCGGCCTATGACCGTCAAGCGACAACAATCATCTCAACTTCCTATTAGTAATCAGCGACATGATACTAATAAGAAGACTTCCCAAACTTCTTTTGAGAAAGTGAAAACTATCTGGGTACCCAAGAAGTCGATGAAGGCTAGCCCACAATCAAGACAAATTTGGGTGCCTAAGGCTTGCGGGCTCAACGAGTCCCGCACGAATCACATCATACACGACAGGGTTCACTCACTCAAGGAGCCGTTACCCACTCTTGTTTAACACGCACGAACACACAGTCGCCCAAAAGCACGCACAGACTCACTTGTAAATGGGTCCCGAAAATGCATCATCCCCAAGCAGAATTACTCATAAAACCCTCTAGAGTCTCCACAAAACCAAAACCGAAAGCCATCCATTGTGTTTGGTAACCTAAGACTTGTAATAAACCCCCTGACCCCCATTTGTAAATTCATCTCCACTTGCTAACTACATCACTCATACACTGCATCTTTCCATCTAGCTCCTAGAACTATCCATTCATTAACTACACACACAGTCATCGAGCACTCACTGACCCACTAACCCATTACTCACTTCATGATAATGTTGTAACGGGGACAAAAAGTGTTCTATAACAGAACCAGCAAGCAAGCAAGCAAATATGTTCATTTAAAGTTTTCTATTTGTCTACAGATTGGTAAGAGGTTGGAGGATAAAATTAAAGTCCTCCTTGAATGGAGTGTGGATGGAACTCAACTTTCATTGTCATAGCTCAAGAACTATTTGAGTGCTACAGTGTACACACAACCTATGTTCCATTTATAACCCTACGTCTGCAACAATGTATTTAACATGCAAGACATCTAGCATGTAAAATTTTTTTATCTCAATATGATGTACAATTTGCCAAATCTTTGGTTTTTCCAATGGCAATTTATTATAATGTTAAAGTTCTGAGAATTTATTTTTTCCATTGTGTTGTGGTGTATCTTATTCTGGTTAATGATTCTGTTCAATCTTTTTTATGAGCAAAAGTTTTTTTTCTGAGAGTTCTATGCATGATTGTTTTATTTGAAGGTATCAGTTTTAGTTTTAAAATGGGTCCCACTCACTTTAAAATTTTGAAACTACTATAAAAGCAACACTTATTCTCTCATTTCTCACTTTTGCAACCAAGAAGAGCTACAATCACTTGCAGAGTACGCACACAAGCTAGCATCACGCGCAATGGCTGCCGCATCCTCTAGTACCTTGCAACCCAAACGTCCACGTGAACTCTTCAATGAGTTCTTGGAATCAACTGAGCTCAAACGTCAAAACCACTTGTATGAACTATTGTCTAGAGTCCCTGATCTAGACAAAACAATTCAACCGAACTCTGATGTGCTCGAGGAAATCATAGAGTTCCTTGAGTACTACATCTTGCGTTTCTCTATAGAAATACCGCCTTATGAGGGTAAATGGGTCCCATGTGACCTTCTACTCTACATACACAGAGGTGATGAAGCCTTCATGAAGCGCCTTAAGTGCTTCATGGCAATTGCTGAAACTGCACAGCACTTACTAGATGACTATGTGCCATTAGTAAAAAAACTTAACAAAAAGAAGAGGATGGGTACAAAGTACCTATCCTACATTGCAACAACATATTTTGTCATTAATGAGGAGCCCAAACCTACACCTGTTGAGCTCCCCAACCTTGTCACTGGGGGTTTTGTTAAGGAGAAGAATAAGCCTCAACCAGAGGCCATAAATTTTGCCAAAGAAAGCATTACAATCCACCAATAATTTCCTGGTGGTGTTGAGGATAAACTATGTGTGCAGTCAAGCATGGAGGAGGCCCCCCCTTCAAATATCAACCCCTCTGAGCCCACATTACCAGAGGTGGAACTTGAATATCTCTCCAGCATCGTTGTGGATGGAGAGGAATTTATTTTACTTCATGACATTGAGAAGGCATTCGGTCTACGTCTAGATGAATGCTTGAGTATTTTCTCCACAATGTCAGATGTTCCACTTGACAACACATCTGATGCAACAGCGTAACGACTGCAAATGCTTATGAATGAATGACTCTCCTCCCAACCTTATGCCTGTATATATAGCTGCTTGAACTAATGAGGACCACAAATGTAACTAGAGTCCACAAGTGCATGTGCAATCTCCTCCACTCCTTTCATATCCACCACTAGAGTCTATTAGTGGCTGGAGTGATCTCGACCACTACTTTAGTACCTTCCACTAGAGTCCACTAGTGGTTGTTGTACTCACCTCTTGAGTTAAGTCCACTGGACTCAAGTTAACTCACATTAACTTGAGTTAGAAGGCTCTAGAGCTCTTTGGGCAAAACTCTCTTCCCATGCTCCCCATGGGAGTTGAACCCAAGACCTCTTCCTTCACAACCATGAGACTTAACCACTAGGCTAAGTAGATTACTTGAATATGAGAGCACATGACTTATGCTTGAGTCTACTCTTGAGATCTTTGGTCCTACAGACGAGTGACCAAACGGTATCCGATTTCAGATCTGTCTGAAGCCATCGGATCCCTAGATCATAGACTTACTTTATTACATTCTTCCCCCCTTGGGAAAGATTTTCGTCCTCGAAAATAAAGCTATATATATAACTGTAGGCAGCCTCATGTTCTAAAACTTGAAGAACATGCATTCATTCAATTAGGTTATTTACTTAGAAACTTGAAAATAAAAAACCTTTTTTAGTTGGGATCAACTTAAAACTTGAAAGCTGGAAAACGTCGTTGGATTGTGGAAACTTTTTCCCATGTTGAATTTTCTTCAGTTCCATCCTTCCATTTTACTAAGCACTCTTCATACAAGTGGCTTCTTGTACGTTTATCTCGGGTGCGAAGTATCCTTTCAGGTTCATGAGGAACTGTTTCATGTACGGGAATAGGAAGTATAACCTGTTGTCCAACTAGATTATCTGAATCTGTTAGACTCTTCCTAAGCCGACTAACATGGAACACTGGATGAATCCAACTATCGTCTGGAAGTTGTAGTTCATAAGCCCACAAACCAACTTTCTTGGTGATTGGAAAAGGACCGCAATATCTAGGTGACAACTTGGCGCATTGACCAGTCTTGAACTTTTCCGATCTTTCAGGGATACGAAGATAAACTTGATCGCCAACCTGAAAAGTAACATTTCTTCGCTTCGGATCGGCATAAGCCTTTGCACGATCTTGAGCTTTCTTTAGGTTTTCTTTAGCTAACTTGAGCTTAAAGTTCATGTCTTGAAGGAACTCTTGAGCTGCTTGAACTCGTTCATTTTGTAGTCCTACTGCATAAGGAGACCTAGGCTGGAAACCGTACATCAACATGAATGGACTAAATTCAGTTGATGAATTCTTGGCACTGTTATAGGCAAACTCTGCTAATGGAAGATAATCTTCCCAGTCAGTCTGTTTGGAAGTAACATAAGCTCTGAGTATGTCTTCCAAAATCTGATTGACTTTCTCTGTCTGTCCATCCGTCTGGGGATGTTCAGCTGTACTTAAACTTAGTTTAGTTTCAAGTCTACTAAAGACTGCTCGCCAAAAATGACTTGTAAATCGAGCATCTCTATCAGAAACTATGTCTACTGGAAGACCATAGAGTCTATAAAGTTGATTTACAAATATTTTTGCAAGTTCTGGAGTCTTATAAGTAGTCTTGACTGGTATAAACTGAGCAAGTTTAGTCAATCGATCAACTACAACCCAGACTGAATCAAAGCCCTTCTGAGTGCGGGGTAATCCAGAAATGAAATCCATGGAAATGCTTTCCCACTTTCCTTTGGGAATTTCCAAAGGATGTAGCAATCCTCCAACTTTAAGTCGTTCAAACTTATTTACTTGACATTTATGGCACTTAGACACATAGTTTTGCACATCTCGATGCAAACTAGGCCAATAAAAATGTCTTTTCACTAACTCATAGGTTCGGTTAATACGAGGATGTCCTGCACTTGGAGCATCATGGCATTCGAAAAGTACTTGATTTCGTATGTCCAAGGTACTTGGAACACAAACCTTACCTTTATAAAGCAAATATTCATCTTGGAGAGAATAGTGTTTAAACTTTCTTTCAGAAGTACTTGCTTCATTTTGTTCAGCTTGCTCAGCTGCTTTCCATGCTTGACTGAAGCTTGGATCCTCTTTGCAGCTTCCTTTCAAAGTTGACATAAATTCACTTTGAATTTGTACAAAACTTAGATTGTTCAGCATAGGCATCCGACTTAAGGCGTCTGCCACTGCGTTGAACTTTCCTTTTCTATACCTGAGTTCATAATCGAACTCTTGCAACTGCTCGGCCCACCTCGCTTTTCTACCTCTTAGATCAGGTTGGTTTGCAAACCACTTTATGCTCTCTTGATCAAAAACTATGGTCAACTTTGATCCATATAGATAATGGCGCCATTTCTTTAGAGCATTTATAATAGCGAACATCTCTCGCTCATAGGTAGAGTAGTTTTGCTGAGCAGGACTTAGCTTTCTACTCTCGAAAGCTATTGGTCGACCATCTTGGCTTAGTACTGCTCCTACTGCAGATGAACTTGCATCTGTCTCTAATTGGAAAGGCTTGTTCGGTTCTATGATCTGTAGAACCGGGGCTGATGCTAAAGCAAGTTTAAGTTCTTGAAAACTCTTTGCTTGCTCTTCTTTCCAATTTAACTTTTGATGCTTCCCTTTGAGTTGATCCGTCAAAGGTACTGCAATCTTGGCATATCTAGCCACAAACTTCCGATAATATCCTGCCAATCCGAGAAAACTTTGTAGTTCTCGAACCGTCTTGGGCTCAGGCCATTCAAGAATCGCTTGGACCTTTTCCGGGTCAACTTTGATTCCTTCCGTGGAAATAATATGACCTAAATACTTTACTTCTAGGGTAAAGAATTCACATTTTGACTCTTTACCATAAAGTTTATTATCGCGAAGAAGTTGAAAAACTTTTTTCAAGTGCTCTAAGTGACTTTCATGATCTTTACTGTAGATCAGAGTATCATCGAGAAAATCTACAACAAATTTTCCCAAATACGGCTTAAGCACTTGATTCATCAAAGTCATAAATTTTGCGGGCGCGTTTGTCAACCCGAACGGCATCACTAAAAACTCGTAGTGACCAAACTTTGTTCGAAAGGCTGTTTTAGGAATATCATCATCTTTGATCCTGATCTGATGATAACCTTGGCGTAAATCAATCTTAGAAAAGACTGTAGCCCCCTTTAAACTATCGAAAAGATCTTCGACTAGTGGCATGGGATACTTGTTCTTTATCGTAAGATTGTTTAACGCCCTATAATCTACGCACAACCTCAAAGTTCCATCTTTCTTTTTCACTAGAAGGATGGGTGCTGCCCATGGAGACTGGCTTGGGCGGATAAATCCTTTATCCAAATACTCTTGGATTTGATTTTCTACTTCTTGATTCTGGACATAGGGGAGGCGGTATGGGTTTTGAGATTTTGGCTTGGTACCCGGAAACAGATCTATACTGTGATCAATGTTTCCACGAGAGGGTGGCAAGCCGTAGGGGAGTTCCTTAGGGAACACATCTTTAAATTCCTTCAATAAATTGTTAAATTTAACATAAACTTCTCGAGGAATAAAGGACGAGACATAAGAAACTTGATTGAAATTATCAGAATCTGTTACATAGGTGCCAAGGACAAGAAAAGCTTGGGTCCTGGCTTCATTATTTACAAGTTTCTTAAGTTCAGTGTGTGATATCAAAGGGATACTTGGAACATCATGCTCACCCTTGATCTTATACACAACACCGTCACGCTGGAATTCCAAAGTATTTGTAAAATAACACCTGGTCAATGAAGGACCTAGACTCCATAGCCACTCTCTCCCTAAAACGAGATCTACCCGATCCATGTTCATTATTTGGAAGTCCAAGGTGTCTTTAAACCCTTGGATTTCTAGTTCCAAATTACATATCATTGTGTCCCAAACACGGGTGTCTTGACCGTGCATCATGGAGACAATGTATTTATGAGGAGATGGTTCCTGAGGAAGAGCCAGTTTTTTTACTAACGCATAATTGATAAAATTATGCGTAGCAGAATCATCCACCATTATCCGGATGGTGTGTCCGTTTACTGATCCATGCAACTTGACCAAATCATGTGGACCAAACTCTTGAGGTTGCCACATGTTTTTGGAGATTTGACATGAATGGGTACTGTCGCAGTGCATAATCTGAACCTTCTTTGCACTAGAACTTGCATCCAAGTCCAAAGAGTGAATCAGATTAATTTGCTGCTTACCCTTTCCCTTACTTTCTCTTCCGACTGGACAGGCACGGCTTCGATGTCCAGGCTTGAGACATTTAAAGCACAAATTTTCTTTTTGCGCTTTATCATGATCTTCTGGAGAAAGGATGTGTCTAAAAGCACGAGGTTTCTTAGACACTCTTTCATTAGATCTAGTCCCTTTGCCCTTACGCTTAAAGTTATTCTTCTAGGAATAACTGCTTTCCTGCGGGACATCCAAACGTGAATTGTCCTCATAAATCTGTGCAACCTTAATCGCCTCTTCAAGGGATTTAGGCGCATGCCTCTTAACTTCACTTCGAATTCGCTGGTTAAGTCCTCTGACAAAACCGCGAAGTCGATGGAAGTCATCTAAATTCTTTAACTTCAGAATTACATCTCTGTGTTCTGAAATATACACTAATAGCGGTCTACCCTTCTGCTGAATTTTATCCCAAGCTTCCCAATTGCGTTCCTCCTCATTCTCGGGGAGAAACTCTTTCTTGAAAAGGTGGGAAAATTCATTCCAAGTGGTAGGTTTCTTATGAGTCTCAGAGAGACTCATCCACCATGTATAAGCTTTCGGTCCTAGCGATAAACTGGCTTCTACTACCCTCACATGATCGGGGGTATGTTTGAGTTCATGGACATCTTGCCATTTCTCTAAGAAAGTCAAAACCGCATCCTTATTCCTATCCTTATCCTCTCCAGAGAAATAAGGAGGACGGATCTCTTTTCCCTTTTCTCGCAGAATCCTCAACGTCTAATGCTACAATCGTCGCTTCTCTATTAAATGCATCAGACACATGACTTGTATTTGAAACCATAGGTGCAGATGGATGCAATGCATGTGCAGCTATTGGTGGTCTAGGCATGAATGAGGATGTTACTAAAATAGGAACAGAAACAAACACTGACGTACTAGTAGTACTCGTAAGCGAGACGTGGCTAGAAGTCCCCTCCATCGCACACAAAGTGTTATTAAACTTACTAAGTATTCCTAACGCAAGTGGTGTGTGCAACAAAATCAAAAGAGCTATGCAAGAATATCACAAGAAATAGTCCCTGATGATTTGGTCCGCTGAGGTCGACTTGATTCTAGCCGAAAGTGCTAGAATTATGACGAAGTTAGGCCTCCGGATCTTCACTCCACCACTTGCTCCAGGTCTTTGCTCCACAGCTTCCACTTTCTTCAAGCTTTGCTCAGTTTTTGATTCTCCTTGTTTGTTTCTTTGGCTAAAAGCAACATACTCCTCGGGTTCCAGCCTGCAGCAATTGACTTGGCTCCGTGGATGGATGAGAGGGCTTGGCTTCTTGGATGGAGAGAAAACTTGGCTCCTACTTCAGAGCAGACTATTGCATCAGGACAGTGTCTTCTGGAACAGATGATAAGGAAAACGCCTTGGTGCCTTGGTTAAAGCAATCGGCTCTCAAACTGCCCAATCGGGTTCGAATCCCCTGAATCGCAGCAGCGCACACGAAATTTTGTTCTTCTTTAGCTCCACGTTCTTCAGCGCCTGTTAAAACAAGATGAAGACACGGCCGATGCAAAGCACGAATGCCCGTGAACGCGTTGGGTAGAAGATCACGCTCTAGCTGGGGGGGCGAAGGTTCGAATCCCCTTCGGCTCACAGTAGAGGATAATGTTTTTTGCTTATGCTGCTGCTCCAAAGCTAAGCCAACATGCGAAATTCAGCGGCGCACTTTATCTGATCATCCGCGAGCAATGCACACGCATATAGGAGAGAGCAAACTCATGAGCAAGATGATGAAAAGTAGAGAGCTATGGAGTGAATGCTCTGATACCAATGCAATAGCGTAACGACTGCAAATGCTTATGAATGAATGACTCTCCTCCCAACCTTATGCCTGTATATATAGCTGCTTGAACTAATGAGGACCACAAATGTAACTAGAGTCCACAAGTGCATGTGCAATCTCCTCCACTCCTTTCATATCCACCACTAGAGTCTATTAGTGGCTGGAGTGATCTCGACCACTACTTTAGTACCTTCCACTAGAGTCCACTAGTGGTTGTTGTACTCACCTCTTGAGTTAAGTCCACTGGACTCAAGTTAACTCACATTAACTTGAGTTAGAAGGCTCTAGAGCTCTTTGGGCAAAACTCTCTTCCCATGCTCCCCATGGGAGTTGAACCCAAGACCTCTTCCTTCACAACCATGAGACTTAACCACTAGGCTAAGTAGATTACTTGAATATGAGAGCACATGACTTATGCTTGAGTCTACTCTTGAGATCTTTGGTCCTACAGACGAGTGACCAAACGGTATCCGATTTCAGATCTGTCTGAAGCCATCGGATCCTTAGATCATAGACTTACTTTATTACATCTGACATACTTGAAAAGAAGTCAATCCCACTTGGGGATTCTGTGGCAGACACCATAGCAATGGTGTGTGCTGATATTTTAAATGATGACAACAATTCTACTACGGAGGAGGAGTTCAGTGCAGCACGAGAGAGGATAATGAAGCAAAAAATTCCTACATCCTCTGTAGCAGAGCAGAGTGGCATGGCCCACTCTAGCATTAATCTTGATGCCCTTGGAAGAGGGGAAGAAGAAGACAAGCTTCATGATGTAAGTGGTAATTGAATTAAATAAATGGATAATGTAAGTTAACATTGTAAGAGCTTGAATTCTCATTTTTTCTTAACAGTAAGCAATTGAGCTCGACAAGTTCGCAGCAAGGTCTGGTGGGGATGGAGCTTCTCGCGGGGGTGGTGCATCCTTGGCAAACTACATCGGAAAGTTGCCAAAGGATGATTTTGTTATCATACACAAAGACTACAATCCGGATGGGCACTTCATGACTTGGTGCTTGAAGGCCCTTAGCAAGATTTTGTGTTTATGTACAATTACCCAAGGCACTAATTGTGTCATTTTGGTTAGGAAATCCTTAGTTGTAACTACATTAGTACTTAATTTTAGAGGAAAAGTATTAGGGCAAATAGGTATTGCCATCGGTCTTGGTATGTAAGACCCCCATGTAATATCAAGATCTGTATTGACTTACCAGCTGCCTCAATCTCTACAAAGGAGAAAGATAGTTGTAGAGAAATTGAAGGAAGCTGAGAAATGATGTAATGTCTTGATAATACAAACTCTTTTTTCATCATTTGTCTAGTCCTGTATATGAATGTGCTAAAAAATTGAACTTATCTTCTCTCCACAAATTGTATCTAATTGGAAGTCTTTGTATTGTCCTTTGGTCCTTTGTATAATTATATGCATAAAAAAGGCCAAAAAAGCCCCAGCCACAGAAACGCGGGAAATAGCCATGCAAAAATTTTGCAGGGCTGTTTCCCGCGTTTCTCTGGCTGGGGCTGTTTTGGCCTTATCTGGTGTTTTTAGGTGCTACAAAACATAGGAAAGTATGTAATTCTAGATTTTCACTTGGTTTTGGTAGATTCAGGACCAAAGATTACCTGTAGGGTACAACCTCAGCTTTAACTAGATCAAAGATCTCATCCATACCTTTTATGCATACAATGATTACCTGTAGGGTATAACCTCTTAATAACTAGACCATTACATCTCTACCATACCTTTTATGCTTACAAAAGACCAAATAATGCAAAAAAAACCCCAGCCATAGAAACGCGGGATTCAGCCTTGCAAAATTTTTGTAGGGCTGAATCCCGCGTTTCTGTGGCTGGGGGTTTTTTGGTATGAAAAGGACATGTTGCACATCAATAGGTAGAAAAGAAACATATCTAGTCACAAAACAATAGGCAAGTGCATGCATGTTTAACTGAATCCATATATAACTGAGTGAAAGAGAGAGAGAGTGAGAGAAAAAAAAGAGACAAAGAATATAGGTTAAAACAAAATTTTCTATTATCCATTGTATTACATCGCAAAGTAGGACTATCATAGGGTATAATATACACATCATGGGTTATTTCCTCTAATTCTTCTTGCTAGCTGAATGTCCTTCGGTTGTATGGTTACTCTCTTGGCATGGATAGCACAGAGGTGAGAGTCCTCAAGCATGGAGATGAGGTAGGCCTCAGCTGCCTCTTGAAGTGCTTCAAGTGCTATCCCTTGTATTTGTATACCTGCTTGGTAGCTTTGTAGTTCCTCTTTCACTACCCTTGCAAAAGCTCTTCATGGTATGAGTAGTTCAACGGACTTTTGGTAGTGTCGTATCTTTGCAAAAGCCCTACAGTGCTTCCTTCGTCTTTGTGGAGCTCTTGTGTTGGGAGGTATGTTTGGCTGGCGTTGAGGTCGACGTTGTGGTTGATAGTTTTTCTTTCTCCGATGTACACGATGTGAGGGCCCAGCTTCATCTTGCACATTTTGTTGTTGATGTGGTTGTTGACTTTGCTCTCTTTCCTCCTCTGTTGGTATTTGCCCTTGTCCTTGTGGAAGTGTCTTAACTCCATGTGTCACCCTATGGCTCATTGGAATTTGCATATCATTCCATGGTGGTTGATTGCTGCTTTCCTCGTTCGGGGATGACTCTTCTTCGCTCTCTGGTACACTCCTTCTTATCAACTTCTGTTTGGGTCTTGATTTGATGGGTGTCCTTGTTGGTGGCTCATCATCTGAAATGGACTCTAATCTTCCTAGAGTGAAATACTCCTGTCTATTGGACACTTCATTTTCTTGCACTGAATTGCTCCCATGTGGTGTGCCATCGTGTGACACAGGCACAGATGTGCTCTGGGAACCACTTTGAGGTCTTTAGGGGGGTTGCAACCATGGTGGGCGTTGTGTCCCTAGATGAGGGCTAGGAAAGAAGACGCGATCTTTCCTTGCAGTTTTCTTGGTGCGTGCCATTCTCTTGAGTTGCAAAAAGTGTGAAATGAAGTGAGTTCTCTCTATTTATAGAGTTTTTAAAAAACTGTTTGTTCACACTAGAATGGACAAAACTTGTTTAAAACCATACATAATATTATATATTAAATAATAACACATTGAAACCAAGATTACAATAATCATAGGTATTACCACATAATGGGAAATAACGAATTTACTTTACTTGCAAGCTGAGCCTTCTCGTTGTCTCCTTGCACGCCACTGAGCATGATGAAGAGGACCTAACGATGACTTCCATTTCTCATTGGCAATGTTGTGTTGCATCGTTCTTGCAAGTTTTGCCAATTTTGAATCCCTAAGTCGTTCCACAAAAAACTTTCTCGAGAATGTAGTGCGGTAAAACCAATTAAACATCTCCTCCATGTAGTTTGATTGCATTGGGCCACCACCATGTCGGGTGTTTTTGAAGTAGACACCCCTTGCTTTGTAGTGTGACTTTTCCATTCCTTGGGTACTGAAAATCTCTAATGACCCATATCGATGCATGAAAAAAGCTCCATGTGCAAACAAAATATGCTAAAAATTGTTAAGTACATTGGAAAAAGGTAAGTGCAATGAACACTTGTAGAAGAAGATTACACTTACAATGTAGTGTGTTATATTGCTCTCTCCCCAAGATTGAATAAAACACTTGGTGAACTCCACTAATGTTTCTTGAAACATTTGACGTTGAATAGCACTAGACCTAGTCAGACCCATTAAGCCTACCAACTTATCAAAGCTCAACCAAACTTTCTTTCTCTTATTACAAAGATCAACTTGAGAGTCATTGTCTGTTGTGATCATGCATAGGTCTTTCGCGAGTGCCTCCTCAACAATGGAGGATCAATTGAAGTTTTTGAATTCTTGTCTTAGCAACAAACATGTGCTTATGATTTTGGATTCACCAACAGGAAATCACATCAAAACCCAAGTGATTAAAGATTTTGCAGGCAACTTAGAAGATATTATTAGTCCTAGTGAGGTACAGATGGTATGTGATGAAGCAGGTGTTAGTACTAGAGCGTACACTGCATTGTACAATCTTTTGAAGGAGGCTCTACAAAACAAAGGTATTTTCCAGAGCATTTTTCCATGCCCTTACAAGGTATCTCTGAAGAAGAAGATAACCAATGAGGATGTAGCCAATACTCTTGGCAATTACCTGCATATAGAAGATGTTATGCCTGCATCCATTTATCATTCATCTACATCAAAGAAAGAGTTGAAAAACACATCTAGAAAGGGATTAATCTACACAAAGTACAACAACATATTTGTCAATTTGGAGAGGCTTCAAAAGGAAATGGTTAAATATTACAAATCCACATTTCAAGGTATATCCATTGTTTTGATAATGACATTCATAGTATTTTTAATAATATAATGTTTGTTATTTGATGTAGATTGTGGTTCCAAACTCAAGTTTGTATCGAAGCTAGACGAATGTCAAATCATAAAGGGACGCCGTATGGAGAGACTTAGTGTGACACTCATGAACGAAGCTATGGCCCATGCTATTATTGATGATAGTGAAGAATCTACCCATCACTTTACATATAGTGTCCAATCCGAGAAAGATATATGGTGGTTAGGTGTTATTGAAGTACCTAAAGAATCCAATGATGTTCTTACATGGATTTTCAATAGGACCCCATGGATCACAGAGGTGATAACTTCTCAAATTCATGGTGCCAAAATCAATGTAGAAAGCATTGGTGATTTTGAAGTAGAGTGGCACTTAGGTGGAGACTTAAAGACTATCAAGTGCATGTTAGGGTGCAAACAAGGTGCATCTACTCTCTATCCTTGTCCATATTGCACATGAGGTTATAAACGAACAAAGAGAAAACAAAACAACATAGATGATTTAGTTGATGACACAAATGCAACTCCATCTGCTGAATGGGATATACCTTTAATGAGGTGTCCCATGTTAGGTACACCTAATCGTGACATGTCAGATAAGGATTGGAATCCCATTATTCCATTCCCTTTAGTCAATGTCCACTTTTTCACCTTGCATGCCTTCATGAGAATTTTTTATAGACTATTGAAGCTCCATATAGAATACGCATTTGCCATGAAGCCAGTTGATAAATCTATTCAAGCTATAAAGAAATTGGAGGAACTTCTTAATTCAATTGGTTGTCATGGTGGAAATGTAACCCTAGTTATTAAGAAAGTTGGAGAATCTCAAGATAGCTTGCAACAAGTGTCAATGACAGGGAATAAAGCAAGACATTTTTTTAGAAGAGGTACTAACACTCAAAATAATGAACGTCTTCAACAAATGACCTGCACAATAAGAATGTCAATCTAGAAGTCTTTTAATATAAATAAACAAAGGAAATACATACCTAAGTGCATAAACACGTTGCTTCCGTGCTCCACCACCAGTTGAAAGAGCTTGAAAGGATGATAATGGTCGTTTCCTATATCTCATCCCAAGTGGAGTCTCTTTTAGTTGTGTATAATTGGCTTTTAACTTTGTAATTGTGCTCTCCTTTTCTTCCACATCTTGTTGGAGTCTATTATTGTGCTCATCCAAAGATTTGATAGCACTTTCTAAAGTGTGTATAGCACTCTCTAAACTGTGTATCTTGAAATGGTTGTGATGACACTATTGCATCCAATAATTTGCTATAGATGTAGAATGGTTAGACAATCTGTTTGTTATTGATCTTTGGAGTTGTCCTCTCCAATCATTTAGCATAAAGAATTAACAAGACATCTTTATTTTGTCAATCCTGAAAGTATTCTTGAGACCACAGCCCCTTCAAGATGATAGAATCCAAGAAATAAGAGAATAATGGCTGGATTTCTAAGAATAGTGAAGATGAAGAGGAATTTCTAGGGTTTGGATTATCTTGAGCAAATCTCCACCATTTTCTACAATCTTGGTGTCTATTGCATGCTATTTTATCAGTAGAACACAATTATGAAGTCAAAATCAAAAAATATCACCTATATCATACAGACGAGACAATCGTGATTCTGTGCAAACAGTCAATTTTCAGCTCCAGCACCATTCTTCATCAACTCATCACTCAACACAACAGTATTCAGCTCTCTTCATACACATTCAACAGATTTACACAATAGAAGCTCACGAATCTCCATGGATACACAAGAATAAGACTCACAAATCTAAGAAACCACACAAAAGAGGAGAAAACACGATTTTCAGCAGAAAACTCCTTCTCTATTCACTTGGATAGCATGTAAACAAATGATTAACCAACCCCCTCATAATAGAGGAAATTAGCTTATATACATTTTCAAGTGTCCCTTTTCACACTTGAATTTTGGTCCTTTCCTCTATTATTCTAAAAATATGCTATCTAGGAGTTTCCAAAAATTCTAGAAAAAATACATAAGATTCTATCCTACATAAGGAAGACTCTTCCTTATTTTTACAACAATTGCATAAATATTTTTACAAATTTCTATCATTTTACAATTATTTTCCTTCAAAAAGGCTTCCAAAAATGCATCTTCCAACATCCTTCCCCTCCTAAACCTTTTGGCTCCTGACAAAGGACTTTCCTGCTCTTCTTCACTGATCACTTTTCTTCATTTCTTCTTTCTCTGATATACTTGTGACAGCAAATCATGACTTTTTCTTTCTGTAATATTTAGATTATTGACCATTTCAAATAATGCCTTCCTCCACTGTACTGCAGCTTCTGGCTTATCTATGACATCCTTTTTCAAGTACTCTGTATAGGAAGCTTCATATGCTGTAAGTCTGGACTTTGTAACAAGTGATAGATTTCCAAAAATCATTGAATCCCTTTCAAAAAACCCGTAATGAAAGGCATCTTCAAAAATTTGTAAGTAATGACTGCCCAAAAATATTACTCTGCTGTAATAGGCCATTAAGCAGATTCTGTGAGGTGTTTCACTCAAATAAAATAATAATGCATCTGTTGGAGAATTAAAGCCGATATAGTTCAGTGTTCTGATATCTGTGTCAGTATAAGTTTCTATACAGGCCAAAATTAATCTCATTATTCTTATACGTAAAATGCAAGCAGGGTCATTGACATCTTTGTATGTAGTTATCACAGACTCAGCAATATTCACTATGTAACTCTTGGTAGGCCATGTGCCTGCCTTTGGACCTGCTACTTTCAGGAAATTCAACCACTTAGGTGGAATTTGACCTTCTCTTCTTCTATCTCAAAAAGTTGTCCATTCTCTCCTTCGTGCCACTGGACAGTAAGCTGGATTGATCTTTAAATGAAGAGGTGCCTCTTTCCAGATTTTCCTACACTCTTTGTTGGCATCCAACCATTTGTTTCTCCACTTTGGATTGGCTCTTTCAAATAGTTCTTTAGTCACATTGATGTCCTCTTCATACTCAAGGTATTTGTTTGGAGGTAGCCCAACTCTAGCCAACTGATAATTCTTTATACTCTCCATAATCATACATAACGGTATTCCCAATCCATCTGCGGCCCAGTGATGCTGATCTGGATTGATTCCCTTATTCAATGCAAATGTGACAATTTGTTCTTCATACTCATCATGCATCTTCCTGATGAACTCCATTCTGGAATCTCTACTTGTCAGCAATTTTTGCACAAAATCTTCTGAATATTCTCCTTCTGATCTTTTGTCTACCAGTTCACTATCTTGTTGTATTCCCTCATTATTGTTTACCCCATATTCTTCTGCATATGTGGTTTCCACATGTGTTTCTTCCTGGATTTGTGGCTTATCCAATTTCTTCTGCAATTCTTCTATAGTCACCATCAGACTCCCATTCTGTTGTGCCCATAGTTCTCTTTCTTTTTTCCATTCATTCTGTTCCTTTTCTCTCTTTGTCTGCCAATCACTTCTTTCCTTTTCCATATCCATGTATAGCTTATTATAACCTCTCATAGATGTAGCAGCATGTGTGCTAGCCTGCTTTTCTAATTCTTGGGCTTCTTTCAATTCTCTTTGTAATCTCTGAATCTCTTTATGTAATCCTTCCTTTTCTTCCTCTGTCATTTGGGCTGTCTGACTTTCCTCCTTTAATTGCCCTTCCTCCAATAACAGCTTATTGATTTCTTCATTAGCTTTAGTCAAAATTTGATAGGAAGTTTGCAGAGTTCTATATCTTCCCTCAATCTTTCTCAACTCTTTTTCCAATTTAGTGTTCTGCTCTGTTAGTTGCACACTCTTTTCTTCTAAGTATTGAATCTTATTTTGCTTCTGTGCTTCTAGCTCTTCCAAAGCAATTATTTTATTGGAAAATTCCTCATTTTTCTCTTGCACCTTCCGTAGTTGCTCTGCCATCTGCTCCTTCTCCCTTTTATGCTCTTTAATAATCATACTGCCTTTTTCAAATTCTGACTCTTCTACCATCCCTGAAATGATCATGTTCCGGCTAGAGGGTCTGAACTGTTCAATGTTATTCATAATGAGTTGACATGCTGATCTTATACTCTTTGGTATTCTTTCCAATCCTCCTTCCATTGTTATTTGTTTGGTTTCTAGCTGTTTGTCCTCTTTGCATTCACTCTCCTCTTCCTCTTCTTCTTCATATTCTATAATCTTGGCCTTGTTTTCTTCATTACTTGGATGAGTGTCCAATGTTTCTGAATCTGCCATGTCTTCTTGAACACCTGAATTCTTTTGCTCTAATACATCTGAGATCAGCTTTATTCCTGTACCTTTTCTTTCTCCAATACCTGTTGAGTCTCTTCAGAAAGGTATCCTTCCTTTGTTTGCATCTCCTTTTCGTGGCTTAGAGTTTCCTGAAACAGGTTATATTCAGTTTCCTTACTAGAGTTTTCCTGACATTCACCTGCTTGTTCTTCCTGTCTTTCCTTTTCCTGGGCTAGAACTGTTTCAGTTACTTCCAAATCTTTCACCTGATCATTACTTCTTTCCTCTTTGTGTTCTTCTTCCTGTTCATCAATGTTCATGAGGTCCATTGCTACCTCCTGTTCTTGATCCTCATTGGATGTAAATTCCTCATTGTTCTTCAAATCATGCAGCACATCCTTTATACTCTGAATGATCTCTTTTTCCACTACTTTCCCTGTGACTTCTTGAAAATTGCCTTTATCAAATATTTCCTCTGCTTCCTGTAGTGAATCTTGATCTGTGCCTTTTTGTTTTATGACTGAGCTGCTCACTTGTGCCTTCTTGGCTATTTCTTCTATGCTCTCTTCTAGTTTGAAGTAGGTTTGTGATGGTTTTGTCCATATGGATTTCATCCCAGTATGCACTAGTCCATAACTAACTTCTTCCCTTATTTCACTTGCCTGTTATATCATTACTTCTTTTCCCTTCATTAACCTTCTTTCATCTTCCAGACTGAGCTGTTTTCCTGCTTGTTCCTGAATTGACTTCTCCTGAGACTTTTTCTTCAAATCCTCAGGTGTTTTCTGTTTCTCAGAAGCCTGTGTAATTATGTTAGGAGTATTTGGTATTGATAAATTTAGACTCTTTAATAGAAAACTCTCAATATCACTGTCAGAATCAGATGAAAAGTGTGAAGGTCCTCCTTTTTCTGGTTCTGTGGGTCTTGATACTTCTTCCACCATGGATGGCTTCTGTGTTTCTTCCATGATTACTTCCTCCCTCTCTTTGGTGACAACAGTTTCAACTATGGATTTGCCCTTTCCCTTCTTGGTCAATTTCTTCTTTTGTATTGGTTTCCTTGGAACCTTCTTTTTCACCACAACAGTGGTTCTGGTCTCTGGAGGTCCTTGCAAATCCTTGAAATAGGCCAGCAATTCAACTTCTTTCCTGACAAACACCTCCTCAGTTTCAGCTGTCATCATTTGATCATGGAGTGCTTCATAGTGATCCACCTCCTCCTGAACCCAGTCTGTAGCTTTACATGAGTAGTCTTCCAGCATTTTCTGATATTGTGCCTCATACATAGTTCTTTTGTTGTTTCCTTGGGTTAAATAGGTGTATAATTGCTCTTTGCTTGTTTGGGATGGATGAGGTTCACTAGAGGATTGAACCTGTTTCTGTGCCTCCTCATGTTCCTCTTTTGTAGCTTCCTCCATTTCTAGTTCCACTTTCCTTGGGTCCAACCTTCTTTTCTTTACAGGAATTACTTCCTCAGATATCATCTTCCTTTTCATACCTGTTCCCCTCATGCGAGTTTGTCCTTCTGTTTCCCTTTCAATCATTTTCCTTGGAGGACTCTTGATTCCAGCCATAAGGCTTCTGAAATACTGTGCCTCTGGAGCTAATTTCAATTGATCTTCCATCTCTAGAACATGATAAATGATTCTTGTTAAGAACTGGGCTCCATTCATGAACTTCTTCTGCTCCCAGTGTTTTGCTGCTTCCTTCAGCTGTTCATGGATGTATGGTGAGACATCCATTACTCCAAAAGGTTTGGTTCTGTCTTTGTTGTTGAACATCAATAATGTCACTGACTTATGCGGCATGGTATATCTTGGTAATTTTGGAAAACAAAAGTACTGTAAAAACATCCTTACGGCATATTCTTCATTCTCCCTTCCTTTAAAGTCAGTGAATTTTGCATATCCTGTGTAAGTTTCCTTATTCTTTTTGACAAAACTCGGGTCAAGTTTGGTTCACATTGTGTAGAATTGCAGTGCTGCTCTGATATGTTCTGCCTTGATAGTGATACCTACTTCCTGATTATCCTTGTTTTTTACTTTGCATCTGAAATAGGCATCATTCCCTCTTCCTATTTCTGTCAAACTGTTCATTACTTGTGATACCCTCTCAAAATCAATGAAAAAGATAGGCTCCTCCAATATTCTGTGCAATCCTACTGCCTTCCATCTTTTCATATTGACAGCAACTCTTTGAAACCTGTAGAATTCCTCGCACAACATTGTATATTTATACCCTCCTACTCCCACTATGAATATGTGCTGACCGATCATGTTTAGGGTCTCCTTAAGTTCCTTCACCACCTTCTCAGCTTCTGGAATTTTTGATTCTTCATCTGACTCTAGGTCCACCTGTTCCTCCACAGCTTCACTGTCCAAAAACCAATGGCCTCTTGATAGCACAATTGATTCTGCCTTGAAGTCATGAATTGGCAACTCCTTTGTATTCGGAAAGTAAAATACACAAAGAAAAACTCTACCCACATACGTTGCAAGAAATCATAGAGTAATATGTAGGGATTTATTTTTAGATGTCATGACATAAGACTCAAAAAGTGATCATCACAGGTGTAGCAAGATGTCTAATGCAGTCCCTTTTCCTAACCACTCTTTTGGAAAAACAAATCATTTAACAAATGACAGGAAAGACTCAAAAAGTGATCATCACAGGTGTAGCAAGATGTCTAATGCAGTCCCTTTTCCTAACCACTCTTTTGGAAAAACAAATCATTTAACAAATGATAGAAAACAAAAAATTAACTAAAAAAACTAACTAACAAAAAATAAAAAATAACAAATGAAAACTAAATAGATCTCTACTATTCTTCTACCTATATCTTGCTTTGTGACATATGATTTTTGTAAAAAACAATAGAAAATAAATAATTTTTCTCAATTTTAATTTCCCCTTTTTTTTCAACAATGATTTTTTTCTCTCTTTTTTTTTCAGCAATGATTTTTTTTCCTCTTCTCTTTTTTTCAAATACTTTTTTCTATTTCTTTTCTTTTTTCATTTTCATTTTTTTTCATAATAATTTTTTTTCTTTCTTTTCTTCCCCTCCTAATTCTCTTTTTAGAAAAGAAAATCAGGTCTAATATGTATTTTTTCATAATTTTTATGATTTTCTAGATATAGATCAAATCTGGATGATCTTTCTTCCACTAGAACAATTCTGATTTTTTAACCCAATACTTCCTGACTCCAATTGGTCTGGTTCCCAACAAACAACCATTCCCTTTGTATAAGCATTTTGTAGGAGTTTTTGATCTCCATATCCATTTTGTCCTTGATTCCTGTTTCAATGAGGAGACCTGTTGTAGACTTTGATTCCATGTGCTTTTTGCTCTGATGCTTTGATTCTTTGGACCATGCCATGATTGCCATCTTCTTCCCATCTCTTCACCCTTCTTTGTTCTTCCAATCTTTTGCTGATTTTGATATATGAAGCTTGATCATTTAACATTTGTATTGGTAATGTCTGTATATCCTCAAATGCAAAAGTGAATCCTTCAAAGTGTATATCATGCACATCTGATGAAATTTCCTGTTTTTCATTACTCAATAGAAATATTAAAAACCTTTTGTCATTTATGTTCAATTTAAGCTTCATTTTTTCAAAATCCAAGGTCACTTTACCTTGTTGAAGCCATGGTTGACCTAAAATCACTTTTTCGGTCATCAGATTATCTGGCCATTCTTCACAGTCTATTTTCATATATTCTTCATTAAACTTTACTTCAATAGTCAGTGAAGACATGCTCTGTACTATTTGACCTTCCAATGTTTTGATTAGGGTTCTACTTTCTTTTCTTTTTATGTTGAATTTACTTACCAGGGCTGAACTAATCAGATTTACTTGTGCTCCAGAATCTATCAAAACCCTAATGCTTTCATTTTGAAAGTCCATTATCATCACAGGGACATGTTCCTTTGGTTTGAGAGGAGATTCACACAGACAGACTTCCCTAAGCTCATTGATTTTTCTTGTCCTTTCCATAGCTTCCTGTTGAGCTTCTTTTCTAATGTCTTCCTCTTCTCTTTTCCTGTTTTGGGCTTGTTGTAACCTTCTCCATTCATCAACAGTTAATGGACAATCATACCTCTTAACTCTACATCCACTTATAAAGTTTGGCATGATTTCTCCGTCTATGTTAGCTAGTTGAATGGCTCCACTGTTGCTTATCTGATGTATAATATATGGTCCATGTCCTTTTTTTTGGAACTTTTTCTAATGTTCTTTGACTGTGTATGCCAACACTAGATCTCCTACCTGTAGATCTTTCTCTTTTATGTGAACATCATGATAAGCTTTTTGCCTTTTCTTGTCCACATATAAACTCATAATGGCTTGGAGTCTAGATGCTCCCAACTTTTCCAATTCCATTACTCTTTCTGATAGTTCATGTCCAGTCCAATTATAGTGACTTCCTACTTTTAATGTTGGAATAAGGAATTCCATAGGTAAAACTGCATTTTGTCCATATACTAGATTGAATGGTGTGTTCCCTATTGCAGTTTTATAAGCCACTAGCCCATAGGACATGATTAAGTTGTAGATCCCAATCATTCCTGTTTGTGTTCACTAATTTTGATAGTACAGTACAAAGTACTTTATTAGTACTTTCTGCTAGCCCATTGGCTTGTGGGTGATATGGGGCTGACTTTCTATGACTGATCAGAAAATATTCAATGATGTTTTCTATGATTTGGTTTACAAAATGAGTCCCCCTATCACTTACTAGTTCAATTGGAAGTCCAAATCTGGTGATAATGTTTTCATATAGGAATCTGGCAGTAGTATTAGCATCATTTCTCTTTGTGGCTTTGGCCTCAGCCCACTTTGTCAGGTAGTTTGTAGCCACTATGATGTATTCAGCATGGGATTGTTTTGCTGGAGGATGTATAGGTCCAATGAAATCCAATCCCCATTTGCTAAAGGCTCTGGCTGAAATTAATGGAACCAATGGCATATCATTTCTTCTATTTGGCTGACTTACCCTTTGACAGACATCACACCTTTTTACATAGGTTCTTGCATCAAGAAATAGCGTTGGCCACCAAAAACCAGAATATAAAATGATTTTAGCAGTTCTGTCACTTGAAAAGTGTCCTCCTGCCACTCCAGAGTGTGCTATTTCCAACATTTCTAGATATTTATTCTCAGGAACACATATTCTTAGGTATCCATCCATTCCTCTCTTATACAATTGTTCCCCTATCAATTGATATTCTTCAGAGATTACTTGTAAGTTTTTTGAATCTGTACCAGCTATCATTTGTTTTCCTTTCTCCTTCCTTCTTAATTCTTCAATGATATTTTCACTCCACTATGGATTTTTCTGGAACCAATATAGAGTTATGAATTCTGAATCTTGCAATGTTTGGCACTTCTTGCAATTGGCAATGTATTTTGATACATCTTGAATTTTATTAGGCCAATGTACCCCCATCCATTGAGATTACTTAGGGTGACTACCCTAGAAGCATGAGTGTAAGGGTTCCAATGATGAGCTCTCCTCAGATATTCTTGTTGCTCCTCCTCAGGAGTGCAATATTCTAGTATGCCTATGTGGTTGAGATGGTATAAATGCCCAGCTAGTAACATAAAGTTCCTGCTTTGTAATACTAGGTGTGCATTATTCCCAACTGTTCTACAAGGTCCCATGGTTAATAATGGTACTAAAGTCATGGCCCACTCATGAACACTTTCTACCTTAAAGAGATAAGTGTCTGGCAGATTGTCATCTAAAGGTGAACTGGGTTCTTTAGACTGGATTCGAGATAAATGATCTGCTCTCAAGTGTGTTTTCCCTTGTCTGATCACCACTTCAAACTCAAATTCAATTAACAACAGAAACCATCTGACTATTCTCCCAGTGTGACAAGGTTTATTTACCAAATATAACAAAGCTTGATGGTCTACAAAGAACTTAAACTTGTTGGCCAAAAGGTAATGTCTGTATTTTTTTACAGCAAATACCATGCCCAATCCCTCTCTTTCTGTGGTTGTGTAATTTTTCTCTGCTAGATTCAATTGTCTACTAGCATAGGCCACTGGAAAATCTAACTTGCTTCCTTCTATTGGTTGTGCTAACACACATCCCAAAGCATAATTGGAAGCATCCACATGAACATGAAAAATTTTATCCCATTGAGGTGTTTTCAGAATTGGGGCTGTTACCAAACAAGTTTTTAGAGTTTCGAAGGCTTGGTCACACTCCTTGGTCCACTCAAACTTTGTAATTAGGGCATATAAGGGTTTTGCTATGTCAGCAAATTTGTGTACAAATTTCCTATAGTACCCACAATGTCCCATGAAAGTTTGAAGTTCCTTTACACTTGTTGGTCTTGGAAGCTCTATTATGGCCTTTATTTTCTTCTCATCAGTTGAAATTCCATTTTTAGAGACTATATGACCCAGCATTCTTCCTTGTCTGACAAAGAATACACATTTTTCTGGATTTAAACATACTCTGTAGGTTCTGCACTTCCTGAATATATTTTCTAAGTCCTGCAAGTGATCTTGTCTTTTTAATGAAAAAGTACAAAGATCATCTACATATATTTCCATTACCTTTCTCAGGAACTCTTTGAAGATATGACACATCAATCTCTGAAAAGTTGCTGGAGCATTGGTTAACCCGAAGGGCATAACCCTAAAGGCATAAATTCCCCATTCTATGGAGAAGGCAGTTTTATGTTGGTCTTCCAATGCTATGGGGACCTGGTTGTATCCTGAAAATCCATCTAAAACCTCCTTCCCAGCAACTCTTTCTAGGAGATGATCTGTTATAGGTAGTGGATAATTATCCCTTATAGTTGCTGCATTTACCTTTTTCAAGTTAATGCATACCCTATGTTTCCCATTCTTTTTTGGTACCACAACTATAGGAGATATCCATTCTGTATACTCAATTTCATAGATGAAATTGGCAGCTAATAGCTTATCAATTTCTTCCTTTATCTTTGCAGAGTATTTGTCATTAAAATGTGTAATGTCTTTGTTTACTAGGTTTTGCTTCAGGTGTAATAGGAATCTTATGCTCACAGATTTTCGGATCAATACCTTTCAAATCCTTGTAGCTATAAGCAAATACATCCCTATATTTTTTTGCCAAGTTTCTTAGTGCCTCCTCTTCTTGGGTTGACATGTCATCACCCACTACAATGTGTCTTTCTTCTCCCTCCTCTTGAGTGATCATGATCTTTTTAGTTTCTTCCTCATTATCATAAGCCTCTCCTTTCTTCTTTTCCCTCTTTGGTTTCCTTCTGAGAAGTAATCTATTTTCCACTTCATAAGTCTTGAAATTTTCTGGTACATCAAATTGTTGATCTTTGTTCACTTCCCTTGTCTTCTTCTCATTCTCCTGGTTTTCCTCTATTTCCTTGTGTTTATTTTTCTTGTACTTACCTGAGATTTTATCCTTAATAACATCTTCAACTTTTACTTCCTCCAAAAATTGTGTCTTTCCTTTTTCTAATATCATTTCTTCTTCTAAGTCCTCTTCTGTTCTGGATACCTTTATCATTTGTATTCCAATGTGAAAAATATCATATCCTTCTTCATTCTGAAACTCCACTCCTACATATTCATCACTGGCTAGATCCATGGTAGCCAAAATTTGATTCCACCCATAGGGCTCAAATTCCTCATCCTTGAATTGTTGAGGTACATAATTCTCATCTTGTAACTTCCTTCCCTCCACACGATCCTCTCTTCTTAATCTCCTTTTCCTATTGGTCAAATTTCTTATCATATTACACTTCCATACTGATGATTCAACCTCATCCTGGTCCTCCATCTCTGATTCCTCACTCAACTCTTGATTCTGATGAATTTTATACCATTCTTGAGGGGATATGTCACAGTAGTGCCCATTTCTTAGATTTACTTTTGTTATTCTTCCTTCGCTCTGCAGGTATAAGCAATCATTACCCCAGTCCTGCACAATTTGCATTTGTCTCATGAATGGTCTTCCTAGAATAATTTCATATGAAGTAGATTGTGGAAATTCAACTATAGAAAAGATATGTTCTATCTCTATCCCACATATGTCCACAATCACTTTTTCCCATATTCCTAGGGGTTTTTCAATGTGTCCATCTACAAGTTGCAATCTCATTTTTGTGGGTAATAATTCATTTTTTCCCCATTTCTCCCAAGTTTGTTTAGTCATGATGGCCACTCTTGATCCACTATCCAAAATAGCTTTGGCCTGGTTTTTACCAAATTGTATTTTTAAAGTTGAGTTTCCCTCTTCTCCCTCACAATATCCCCCTATCTTATCAATGGGAATATACCACAACTCCTCCATTTCCTGTAGTTGTGGGTGAAGATTTTCTGGTGTTGTCTCCCCTTTCTTCATTTGGTTCAGTAAATGAGGATTTTGTTTCATTAAATCTTCCCATGTGGTATGATAAAGAATTGTGCATCTTTTATCTATATTCACCTGGAGTGTTACTTGGGGGTTTTCTTCCCTAATAATATTTCCTCTTGTTTTTGTTGTCTCAGCTTCCTCCACTATTTTTTGAGAATTGTCTTCTTCCCCCATTTTGAGTTGCACTTCCCGTATGATTTGTTTACACTTCTGCATTCTTTCCTATTCTAGGTCTGGCATAGGATAAGCCATTTTTATGGTCAACAGGGCTTGGTCCCTCTTGAATTCTTCCTTTGTATGCTTTTATTAGAGTATCTAGACTTTTTGAATTTCCTATTTCCAACTGGGTCTGTCTTTACCTTTGAGATTGAACCTTCATTTTGTTCCTTAGTTGTTCTTTGTTGTTTTGTTTGTGACCTTGTTACAACATTTACATCCACTAAGTCAATGTCACTCAATTCTTCCTGTTCCATGATACTGACTGCTTTTAGTGGTATGTTATTAGGTGTGTTCTATTGTTTTTGAGGATTTTTTGGGCAATCCTTTATCAAATGCTCCCTGCCACAATCCTTGCAATATGCTCCTTCTATTCTTAATGTAGGAGGTTGTGAACAGTCTCTAATAAAATGATCTCCCCCACACATATAACAAGTTATCTTTGGTCCTCCTTTGAATTGAGGTTTTTGATTGGACATATAATTATTGGTTATATACATGAAAGTGGCAGTGTCCATCTCAATTCTTCCATTTCCCAAGTCTAAAGCTTGTAAGTCTGGCTCTCTTGATTCATAACCTTCCCATTCTTCTTGATATCCCTCATTCCATTGATAATCTTCCAAGTATGGTGACTTTGTTCTTGAGTTTCCCTCCTCTATTGGTGTGTATTTGATTGGCACCACATTTGTTGGTATAGGAGGTTGTTGCCCCAGCACAGGTCTTGGTTGCTCACTATACACTGATTCTCTTTGGCTCCCATAGTCTCTCTCCTTTATGGGTTGTTTATTATAGAAGCATTCTTCCCTGGTATGGTTGGTCCATTTCCTCTCTAGTTTAGAATATTTGAGTGTCTTTCTGTCTTGCAAATGTGGAGGCTTTTGATATGGGCAATGTTGTATAAGATGACTTTCTCCACAATTGTAGCAGTTTTTATTTGTGTTTATCCTGGAATTTACCAAATTAGTTTTAGTGCTTACCTCTAGGGCTTTAGCAATGGCCTAAGCCAACTCTTCTGCTGGAGGAATTTTGTCTTCATTTGATCTGGGTTGATCAAATGCTAACAAATCTTGGCCTCTGTTATCTTCCAAATCTATTGCTTCTTTCACACAAGCTCCTAGATTAGGGCATCTCCTGTAATACACTAGGGTTCTTAATTGAGCACTTCTCAACCCCTCTATGAATAGTGATACTTGTCTAGCCATGGAAGGTACTTCCTCTTTAGGGCATCTGTCAATATATTGTTTAAATCTCCTGGCTGCCTCCCTGACATTCTCATATTTTTATTGTTTAAAACTGTGTATCAAAGTGGCTGTGCTATGTTTTATCCCGGTCTTTGAGAATTCTCCAATAAAGGCTTTTAGGAAGGATTCAATATCTAGGTACATTTCTTTTCTCAAAGGGATGAACCATGATAATGCTGGTCCAGTTAGGGTTAGACCAAATGCCTCAAATTGCACTTTGTAATCTTCCACCTCCTCAGCTCTAATTAATTGCCTAAACTCTGCAGCATGAGCATGGGGATCTGAATACCCTTCATATTGATTTTTCATACATTTGGCTACTTGATATGGTCTAAGCATTCTACCCTGAGGTTGCCAATGGTGTCTTCTTCTGAGTGGAAATTCATTATATCCTTCTGGTTCCCTGTCAAAGGGATTTGGTGAAGCATGTGTCCTCCTCCCATGTTGTTGTTCAGTACTAGTGTAGTTTTCATTGGGTCTAGGTAAATCTGGTTGTCCCATGTTATGCTCCCAAGGTCCTTTGTCAGCACATTGCCCTAAGTCATTTGAATTTTCTGGGTCTTGGGAGAAGATGTACACACACCCTTGCCTATCCTCATACCTACCATATTTGAATTGAGCTACAGATGTTATGTTTAGGGGAGCTTCTAAGTTTCTCAATCTAATGAGAAACTTATGCATTCCATCTTGATATACATAGCTGCCAAACCTATTTGTATACATGTATTTGAGGATATTTCTATAATCCCCAGTTTCAATGGGCTCATTTGTTTCAGTTAAATTTTCCATGTTGTTTTCTTGCCATAAATTTCTTTCTTGCCCTTCCCCTATTACTGACTCTATCTCCTTCCTTCCTAGGTCTTGCTTAGTAAGTGAATTTAGTTTGTTCCCAGACCTAAGGATCATTCAGCTAATTTTCACGATTTTGAACTCAAAATCGTGTTTTTCACGATTTTGTGTTCAAACTAGTGATTTTTCACAAACTTCTATTGAAATTCGTGTTTTCCACGATTTTCTACCTAAGCTATTGTCTTTTCATGATTTTATGACTAAAATCGTGTTTTCCACGATTTTGTGCTGAAAATCGTGTTT
>CM035428.1:158662748-158682748 GCA_020310875.1 Ceratopteris richardii | reverse complement strand
TCCAATGTTACAAGCAATGATTCATATGCTTCATCAAGTGATACACATTCTTCCTTCCATGTCTAGCCAAGTGTGAAGGCTTGTGTACTTGCACCAACAGATCCCCCTCAAGTCAAACATCTTGGCTTTCATTTCTTCATGAGTCTTCTTGAATGTCTTGCAATCCAATCATAGATTTGAACCTGCAAAGTTTAGTACCATCAAGTGCTTTGGTTAATAAATCTCCACATTGCATGTTTGTAGATACATATGCCAACTGAATCTCCTTGCTCAATAGCTTTTCTCTAACATAGTGATAGTGTAGTTCTATATGCTTGGTTCTTGCATGATAGATGGGATTGGCTGCAAGATGCAAAGAACTTGTATTGTCACCAAAAATCATAGGTGATTGAGTATGAAGTCCCGAATCTGAGTATAGCAATCTAATCCAAATTTCTTCTTGTGTAGCATTTGCTAATCCCTTGTATTCAGCCTCTGTTGAAGATAGAGCAACAGTAGGTTGCTTCTTGGAAGACCATGAAATGGGCTTATCACCTGCAAAAGAAAGATATCTAGATGTACTCCTTCTATCATCTTTACAACCTGCCCAATCTGCATCCGATTATAGCTTAATATCCAAATCTGATGTGTATGGAGAGTATAGACCTTGATTTTGAGTACCCTTGAGATACTTCAAAATCTTTTTAGCAGCTTCCAAGTGAGGTGCTCGAGGTTTATGCATGAGTTGACTTAGAACACTTAAGATATGTCAATCCTTGTCAAGGTTGCATAGTTTAGACTTCCAATTATGCTTTGATATCCTACAATGTCTACAAGAAAATCACCTTCGTGAGCACTTTATTTATGATTTACCTCCATAGAGGTGCTAGCTACCTTTGCATTCTCCAAGTGGAACTTCTTCAACATGTCCTGCACATATTTCCTTTGAGTGATATAAATTCCAGAGTTAGTATAAACTAACTCAAGTCTAGGAAAATACTTTAGAAACCCTAGGTCACTGATTTTGAACTCCTACATCATTTGGTTTTTGATTTGTTTGATGCCATTGGCATCACTACCTGTCAAGATGATGTCATCAACATATGCACATAAATATATCATCTCTGAATCATTTCTCTTGACAAACAAAGAAGAATCTGCTTTGCTCATCTTGAATCTTCGATCTTGAAGGTATGTAGTTAACCTATGGTTCCATGCCCTAGGTGCTTGCTTCAAACCAAAAAGAGCTTTGTTCAATTTGCGCACATAATTTACCTTGCTTGGGTCTTCATAGCAAGGAGGTTGAGCCATGTAAACCTCCTCTAAAATCTAGGCATTGAGAAAAGCATTTTTAACAGCCAACTGATACATATTCCAATTCCTAGATGTAGCCACACTTACCAATACTCTGATGGTTGGCATTTTTGCTAGAGGTGAAAATGTCTCTTCATAATCAACTCCTTGAGTTTGTGCAAAACCCTTGGCCACAATTCTAGCTTATACCTATTTATGGATCCATCTGAGTTCCTTTTTATTTTCTAAATCCATCTAGAACCAATTACCATCATTGATGCCTTCTTGGGTACTAGTTCCCAAGTATCATTCTCTTGGAGTGATTCTATTTCTTCATCCATAGCCTCCTTCCATTCTGCCTTGGCACTTATTTCTTCATATGAAGAAGGTTCCTCAAGTGATAAATCTTTAGCAAGATAAATGGAATGCTTAGTAATTAATGAAGTATCATACCCATATCTGATTGGCTTCTTACTCTCCCTTTGTGATCTCCTTTTCCAAGTTGATGGTGTCCTCATAATCTGATTTGATGTCTTCAATTGTGCTAGGCTCCTCCTTGGTGAGGCTTGGAAATTCCTCTTCCAAGTCATATGGCAACTTGACCTTCCTGCATTCACTTTCAAACCAAGAATCATTCTCATCAAACAAACACTACATCTCTACTGACAATAAATCCTTTGTTGGATGGATTATAAAACATGTATCCTTTCTGATTTAAATCATACCCTATGAAGATGCACTTCTATGCCTTAGGGTCTATCTTACCTCTTATTTTAGATGGAACATTACATAAGCAACACATCCAAATATTCTATAATGATCAAGGGATGGCCTCCTACCATGTCATCCTTCATATGGGGTCATCCCATCAAGAGATTTGGATGGTAACCTGTTAATAAGATAAGTGGTAGTAGATACACTTTCTGCCCACAAATAATTAGGCAATTTCTTTTCATTAAGCAATCTAGCTGCTTCCACAATCAAGCTGTTTCTCCTCTTTGCTACCCCATTTTGCTCAGGGGTATACCTTGTAGTAATCTCCCTTTTGATACTTCTATCCTATAAAAATGCATCAAATTCATTTGAGAAGTACTCACCTCCTCCATCTGACCTTATCCACTTTAGACTTCTTCCTGTTTGATTTTCCACAAGTGCAAGATACTTCTTGAAGCAACTGAACACTTCATCTTTATGTTTCATAAAGTACAAGATAGTCCATCTACTGAAATCATCAATGAATGACACATAATACCTTGAGCCTGAAATTGAAGGGTCCTTGCTTGGTCCCCATACATATGTGTGGACAAGTTCCAAGTAATCCTCATGCATATAGCCTTTCTTTGTGAAGGGTAATCTGTGTGATTTACCAAACTGACAATCACCACATTTATAGATCATGTGTTGCTTGGATACATTAGGTATCCCAAGCACACATTAATCTCTACATATTTTCTTCAAGGTTCTCTCACCAATATGCCCTAATCTTTTATGCCAAATCTCAAGCTCAGACAATGTTTGATCCTTGTAATTATAAAGTGCAATATTTCTAGTGTCCTCAAGTTCAAATGTAAATAAACTACGTGTTTTCTCTCCCTTGGAAATTTTCTTTAATCCATGTTGGGGGTCCTCCACAAAAGCTCCATATTTGTTGAACCTAACCTGGAAACCCTTTTCCACTATCTGTCCAACACTCATCAGATTCTTGGTGATAGTAGGTACATAAAGAACCCTGCTCAACATATTTCTATTCCCATCAGAGGTTTTGACATTCCCTACCTTGACCACTAAATGCTTCGTGTCATCTCCTGTTTGTACTTGGTGCTTTCCATTGGGATCCTCAAGATCAGAAAGAAGATCTACATTTCCTGCTACATGGTTTGAACATCGTAAGTCAATATAGAAGAGGTGCTCATCATTCATACCTTGTTTTGAAGTCATATTCATAATGAGAACAGAATCCTCTTGATCCTCAGTGTAATTGTTGAAGTCCTTTCTTGATTTGTATCCTCCTTGATAATCGTTGTTGTAATTGTTGTTGTAGCCATGGTTGTAGCCTTGATTATGGTAGAACCTTCCTCTTGATTGTGAGTAGCCACCTCTTTGAAATCCTCTTCCTATCTAATTCTTGAAGTTCCTATAGCACTCATCTGTAATGTGATTAGACAGTCCACATATGTTGCACAGGGAAGAGTTGAAAGATCTCACCCTACCTTGCTTACCTCCTCTGCCCCTTCCTCTTGAATTCCTACCTCTCCCTGCATAGTTAGCTTGAGAAGTAGTGCCTTCATCTTCTACTTTCTTGCTCTTCCCTTTATCTTTAGACTTTCCTTTATCTGTGTATTGGGCAGAAGAGTTGTTACCTCTTGAAGGTTCTCCATTTTTGTTGAGCTTGGCTTCACGGGTAAAGAGTTTTCCCATGAGTGTGGTAAGATCTGGAATCTGCATGTCCATGTATAAGTCCATAGCAGTTGTGTAGGCTTCCCACTTATCATCTGCCTTGATGCCATTGATTATTGTCTCACTATTTGCTCCTCTTCAATATCCTCTCCTATGCTTGCCAATTGATCAACTACATCTTTAACCTTGGTCACATACTCTGAAACATTGTGCTTGGGTTGCTTCCTTTGAGTAGTAAACTCAATCCATAATTGATTTATTACCTCTTGTGTTGGAAGAAAAATATGAAGACAATGTATCTCAACTCTCCTGGGAAGTTTTACAATTCCTAATGTGAGGAAGAAGGAAGTAAAAAATAGAGTTAAGTAGATATGACCTTGCTAAAGCATCTTTGGCACACTATGAGTTGAGTCTTTAAGCTCCTTGTAGGTTGACCCTTGCTTCTGAATATGGGCATCTCCTCATCCCTTCATATGTATCCATAGAGACCCCTTCCTTGTAAATATGTCTTCCTCCTGAAAGACCATGCTGGATAGTTATTCGTGTCCAATTTGTCAATAAAAGAAGGGACACCATCTCCCATTTTACCTCAACTTGCTTTGATACCACTGTTGGAAGACATAGATTGATACCTCAAGGAAGTGAGGTGGTATTGGCAAATCCTGTTGTGTACCTGCTCTATTTCACTTCACGGTTATGTAATAGGTCCTTTTAGCTTGCAAATGACACCAAATAAGTACCTATGTACTTTGGATTTGATGCTTCAAACAGATCAAAACAGATATCTTCACAATTAGCTAGTGATCAAAACTTGCTATTTTGGTCTTGACACTTGCTGGATCTTTTGCTCAATGCTAACACTACAGTAGCAATTTATCAAAATACTTTTGAGAGAATCAAACTATCTTAGATAGCTAATGATTGCAAGTGGAATCATAAAAAATGATGAACTATACTGTGGGAAATTATCTTAGTAACCAAAAGCTTACCCCCGACTTTTTCAAGACTGAGCAGAGAATGACCAGAGAGAACTTCGACATAGATTTCTCCCAATTGGCTGAAACAAATGGCATCAAATTTTGATAGCTTAAAATAGACTCTGAGTTGGTTCCAACAAGCTATAGAACATGAAAAATGATGGAAATATTACTGCAATATGGTCATGCAAAGTTCATTGTTTTGAGTAGACATAGAAGAGAAGTCAAGAGATGTGATCAATGAACTGTATGTATTACAACTCATGATTTATGATGCGCAATGATAGTGGCATGAGTGACCTTTAGTGTATGCTGCTCAACCTCTACAAATGATCAAAAAATGAGCTCCAAGAAGAGGCATCTAGCCCACGCGATTTACAAGCTCTTTTATAAGTGTTTTTCCTCAAGTTTGAATCTGATTTTTAAATTAGTCTCCACCTAACAGTTATTCCTCTAAATGACAAGATATTCTCTCATCCAAAACTCCTAACTCAACCTTCTCCTAACTCCATCAATTTATTGGCTTTATAACATTCTTAATGATTTAACCATTCACATATGGTAAATGGTCCAATGTTACAAGCAATGATTCAGATGCTTCATCAAGTGATAGCACATTGTTCCTTCCATGCCTAGCCAAGTATGAAGGCTTGTGTACTTGCACCTAAATATGTGTATATGTATATGTATATATATGTATATGCATATGTATATGTATATGTATATGTATATGTATATGTATATGTATATGTATATGTATATGCATATGTATATGTATATTTATATGTATATGTATATGTATATGTATATGCATATGTATATGTATATGTATATGTATATGTATATGTATATGTATATGTATATGTATATGTATATGTATATGTATATGTATATGTATATGTATATGTATATGTATATGTATATGTATATGCATATGTATATGTATATGTATATGTATATGTATATGTATATGTATATGTATATGTATATGTATATGTATATGTTTATGTATATGTATATGTATATGTATATGTATATGTATATGTATATGTATATGTATATGTATATGCATATGTATATGTTTATGTATATGCATATGCATATGTATATGTATATGTATATGTATATGTTTATGTATATGCATATGCATATGTATATGCATATGCATATGTATATGTATATGTATATGTATATGTATATGTATATGTATATGTATATGTATATGTATATGTATATGTATATGTATATGTATATGTATATGTATATGTATATGTATATGTATATGTATATGTATATGTATATGTATATGTATATGTATATGTATATGTATATGTATATGTATATGTATATGTATATGTATATGTATATGTATATGTATATGTATATGTATATGTATATATATATATATATATATATATATATATATATATATATATATATATATATATATATATATATATATGTATATGTATATGTATATGTATATGCATATGCATATGCATATGCATATGCATATATGTATATGTATATGTATATGTATATGCATATGCATATGCATATATGTATATGTATATGTATATGTATATGTATATGTATATGTATATGTATATGCATATGTATATGTATATGTATATGTATATGTATATGTATATGTATATGTATATGTATATGTATATGTATATGTATATGTATATGTATATGTATATGTATATGTATATGTATATGTATACGTATACGTATATGTGTATGTGTATGTGTATGTGTATGTGTATGTGTATGCATATGCATATGTGTATGTGTATGTGTATTTGTATGTTTATGTGTATGTGTGTGTATGTGTATGTGTGTTGGAGGATTCTTAAACAAGAAGGGATTTGAGTGTTTGTAGGAGAAAAGGGAAAGACAAGAAGAAAGATACACACTAGAAGCCTCTGTCGATTGATTACAAGAAGACAAATACAATGGTGATGCACAATACAATCCAATGCTTCTGTGCAAAATCCCACAGAATGCTCAATTACAAAATACCAAATACCTAAGGATCTTGCTACTGCCGGCCTTCTCTACACCATACCTCCACCTTCTCCAAGCTTGCACTTGTGCACACCTTGCACCAAGCTTCCAATAAGGGCAAGGGATGGACACCTTCTGTCCGGAAGCGCACAGCTTCAATGAGACCTTGGGATCCTTGGGGTGAATAGCTTAACACTTCTTAGTCACTCTTCATGCACACCTTGCACTTCACTTCTCTGCATCGCACACTGTGTGTCTCTTGCACTTCTCTCTCTTGCTTAGCTTAGACCATGCTCACCTTGCTTAGTCTTGCTTAGTCTTGCTTAGTCCAAGAATAGTCCTTGCCTTGATTTGAGTGTCGATTCACGTATGCTCCTAACTGCAAGAGTATCTTGGTGCTCACTTTGATGTCCCAAGATTGTCTCCACAAGTGGGCAGCCAACGAATCCCTGTTTTGTCATGTAGTGACTTTAGATTAAAACAAAAAATTTAATTGGGGGGCCATACTTTCACTTCTACATACACTACCGCTTCACATACCTTCACATTTTCCTTTTAAGTCTTCACTTGTGCACCTAAGAGAGGGTTCACCTGAACCTTCCAAAACACTTTTGAACCTTAGAGAATTTACAAAAATACCTCTGCAACCTGCAACCCACTTTGTGCAATTATACCCTTTGTGAACAATTAATGGTGCACTACCTGTGCACTTTGACACCTGAACTTTGAACACTTTGACTTCACCGATGTTGACTTTGACCTTGAACATGTTGACTTTGACTAGTTTGACTTTGACCTTTTGACTTTGACTGTGGTTGACTTTGACTACGGTTGTCTTTGACCATTATCACTTTTATGGGCTCAAGAGTTGCCCACCACCTAATATGCTCTCCCTCCCGGAGAGCTACAGTCAAAACTCTGAGCAGATATGACACCATAATACTTGTGCTACAAAATCTTCAAAAGGACACCTGAGCAGAGACCAAGTCCACCTGAAGCAGGAGAGAACAAACACCAAAGAAGAACAGACACCAGAGAAGAACCCAAAAGTAGAATTGTTTGCAGGGAAAAGCAAAGGAGGGCAATGAGAGGTTAGAAAGGAGGGGAAAGGGAGGGCTGAGGGGAGTGAGATGGATATGGCAGGGAGGGGTAAGGATGGGGTAGGGTAGAAGGGTAAAGGGAGGGTGAGGGCGTAGGATTATGGGGTCTGGAGATGGCCAAAATGAGCATTGAAAGAATTCCCAAAAATTTCCAAAAATTGTACTTATGCTAAGAACTATGAAAGGGTTGCTAAATTTGCTAAAAACTCAAAGAACAAGCATGAAAAAGGATAAAAACTACTAAAACTTGAGCAAAATGAAATGAGAGGGCTATGTACAACCTGGACAAATTTTGCAGGTTCCAGGTGATCCATAAATCTTCACTTTTGATGAGGATAGGCATTGAGCCTTGATATGTTGACTCAGAAAAACTCCTCCATAACCTCCAATTGTACTGCACTTCATTTGTTTTGTCTTCTTGTTAGGCACACTGGTCATCTGATAGGGGTACCCTAAATCCTTCAGTAAAATATTGTTTCCCCCATACTGCGACTTTTGTATCTTTGTGTCAGCAACTTTATAGCTTAATCTGCAAAATTTCATTTTCATTATTCCAGCTTCTTCATCAAATGGAACCCTCTGTTTCCAAAGACTTGCAGGTACTCTTTCCACATCCTGGTAAAGCCCTGCACTTACTATCATAAAAATTGACATAACAAATTATATCCATACCAGTATCTTTGATTGTTTGGTCCTTCTTCTAAAATTATCTGCTGCAACTCTTTTCCCACTTGCTTTACCCACATTGTGTCCTTGTCCCAGTCATGCAGCACATTGACATGTCTTAACCAAGGTCTCCAAATTAACAGGGGGAAACTTCCTTCTACATGTGGTAGCCTTAAAACAACAAAGTCCAAGTTAAAGATGGTACCTTGTATCTTGACTGGGACTCTAAGGACCACTCCCATAGGCTTAACTATGCTTTGGTCTGCCAGTGTTACAGTGAAGTTTGTAGGTTTTGAAAGGTGAACTCCAATCATTTTTGATGGTATATTCAAGCATCAAGTTAATGCTAGAACCACCATCCACAATAACTCCTTGAAACTCATGACCTTTGATGGAGACTGTTAGCCGAGGGCTCTTATAATCTATGAGGGGTGCTTCCCCTACACTTTTATCTTTATGCATAACAGTAGCCTTTGCCACTAAACTTGTTGTGGACATTTCATCAATTATCTGCAATAGTTCTGACCTGAACTTCCCATCCATCTTTATTAAATAAAAAATATTGACCTCCTTTTTCATAGACTTGAGTAGTTTGGAAGCTTCTAATTCCTTAAGAGCATGGGATCCATTTGACTTATCAAACTCCTCATGAGCCCTATTGGATGCATGTCCAATGGTATTGCTGGTACCTATGAGATTTTCTTTTTGCCTTGTATCTGCACATGTGGTGGCTTGGTCTTTAGATGTCTATTTGTCTTTGTTCAATCCATTAATCCTTAGTTCTTGACCTATTTCCACTTGAGCCTTCCCTTTGCTTCTTGTCTGCACTATAAAAGATTCAATTTCTTCTAACTGCACCACCCTGGTAGATGGTGATGGCCCATTGAGTTGATCTAACATTTCTTCTTTGTGCACAGAAATCATTTGAATGTGGGGCCCAAATGAAAAGGCTTGATTCTTCGGACAGCAATATGTATAGTGGTCTCTAGCCTCTGGTCAGTTCTTGCAAGGAGGGGCATTTTCTGGTAGAGTGCACCTACTTTGATAGTGCCCATGGTAGTTGAGAAAAAATTGCTCCATATTGTTGCCTTATCTGCTCCAGTCGTGTAGCTGTGTTGATGAACTCCTCTATGGAGGCTGTAGGCAACACTAATTCCTTGATTTTACATTGGGTGGTCACTAGAAGTGGCTTAGCTAACCATTTCTTAACAAAAAAATCATGTGGAGGATCTGGCAACTCCATTAGTGCTTTGGCCCTAGTTACAAACTCTGGAAATTTTTCACCTAGACCCAGTCTCAAGTTTTCTAATTCTTCTATGATGATCTCTGCAGTATTTCCATGTTGGAATTGGGTTTTGAATGCATCTTTCATTAAGTCCCAAGTTGTAAAATGGTTCTCAGCAAATTGGTTGAACCATTTATCTGCTAATCCTTCTAATGTGGCAAGGAAGAGTATAAAAAAGGCATCCTCTCTTCCCATTAAGCCTCTAGTTTTGCATAGTGCTAAAAACCTTCTAATATGATCGTCCGGATCTTCCTGAGTTAAGCCTTTGAAAGAAGGAAATTTTATATTCAATCTTGATAGTAGGGTTTCCAAGTCTACCTGACCAGCCATGCTCTTTACTGATGAAGTTGACGAAAGTGGATTGGAGGATCTTCTAACAGCCTTCCTTCTTGTTTGCTTGTAGGTGACCCTCAATGTTTGGGACCGGGTTGCAGTCATGAGCTGTTCACAGTCCTCTTAGTATGAGATGATTGATAAGAATATGTACCTCTTAGCCCAATGAATTAGTATTGTCCGCACGTGAATAGTGCTTCTCCACACTGCAATATGTCTTCTCCTATGCTCCAATCTCCTTGGAGTCCCACCGTGCGTGCATAATTTTGTTGGGGGATTCTTGGACAAGAAGGGATTTGAGTGTTTGTAGGAGAAAAGGGAAAGACAAGAAGAAAGATACACACTGGAAGCCTCTGTCGATTGATTATAAGAAGATAAATACAATGGTGATGCATAATACAATACAATGCTTCTGTGCAAAATCCCACAGAATACTCAATCACAAAATATCAAATACCCAAGGATCTTGTTGATGTCGGCCTTCTTTGCACCAGACCTCCACCTTCTCCAAGCCTGCACTTGTGCACACCTTGCACCAAGCTTCCAATAAGGGAGAGGGATGGACACCTTCTATCAGGAAGCGCACAGTTTCAATGAGACCTTGGGATCCTTGGGGTGAATAGCTTAACACTTCTCTACACACTTCTTAGTCACTCTTCATGCACACCTTGCACTTCAGTTCTCTGCATCGCACACTGTGTGTTTCTTGCACTTCTCTCTCTTGCCTAGCTTAGACCATGCGTAGTCTTGCTTAGTCCAAGAATAGTCCTTGCCTTGATTTGAGTGTCGATTCATGTACGCTCCTAACTGCAAGAGCATCTTGGTGCTCACTTTGATGTCCCAAGATTGTCTCCACAAGTGGGCAGCCAACGAATCCCTGTTTTGTCATGCAGTGACTTTAAACTAAAACAAAAAATTTAATTGGGGGGCCAGACTTTCACTTCTGCGTACGCTGCCACTTCACATACCTTCACATTTTCCTTTTAAGTCTTCACTTGTGCACCTAAGAGAGGGTTCACCTGAACCTTCCAAAACACTTAAAAAACACTTTTGAACCTTAGGGAATTTACAGAAATACCTCTGCAACCTCCAACCCACTTTCTGCAATTATACCCTTTGTGATCAATTAATGGTGCACTACTTGTGCACTTTGACACCTGAACTTTAAACACTTTGACTTCACCCATGTTGACTTTGACCTTGAACATGTTGCCTATGACTAGTTTGACTTTGACTTCTTGACTTTGATTGTGGTTGACTTTGACTACAGTTGACTTTGACCATTATGACTTTTATGGGCTCAACAATGTGTATGTGTATGTGTATGTGTATTACTACATGTATGTGTATGTGTATGTGTATGTGTATGTGTATGTGTATGTGTATGTGTATGTGTATGTGTATGTGTATGTGTATGTGTATGTGTATGTGTATGTGTATGTGTATGTGTATGTGTATGTGTATGTGTATGTGTATGTGTATGTGTATGTGTATGTGTATGTGTATGTGTATGTGTATGTGTATGTGTATGTGTATGTGTATGTGTATGTGTATGTGTATGTGTATGTGTGTGTGTTTGTATGTGTGTGTGTGTTTGTATGTGTGTGTGTGTTTGTATGTGTGTGTGTATGTGTATGTGTATGTGTATGTGTATGTGTATGTGTATGTGTATGTGCATGTGCATGTGCATGTGCATGTGCATGTGCATGTGCATGTGCATGTGCATGTGCATGTGCATGTGCATGTGCATGTGCATGTGGATGTGCATGTGCATGTGCATGTGCATGTGCATGTGCATGTGCATGTGCATGTTATTGTGCATGTGCATGTGCATGTGCATGTGCATGTGCATGTGCATGTGCATGTGCATGTGCATGTGCATGTGCATGTGCATGTGCATGTGCATGTGCATGTGCATGTGCATGTGTATGTGTATGTGGATGTGTATGTGTATGTGGATGTGTATGTGTATGTGTATGTGTATCTGTATGTGTATGTGTATGTGTATGGGTATGCATATGTGTATGGGTATGCGTATGTGTATGGGTATGTGTATGCGTATGGGTACGTATGCGTATGGGTATGCGTATGCGTATGCGTATGCGTATGCGTATGCGTATGCGTATGCGTATGCGTATGCGTATGCGTATGCGTATGCGTATGCGTATGTGTGTGCGTCTGTGTGTTTGTATGTGTCTGTGTGTTTGTATGTGTCTGTGTGTGTGTATGCGTATGTGTGTGCGTATGTGTATGTGTATGTGTATGTGTATGTGTACGTGTACGTGTAGGTGTATGTGTATGTGTATGTGTACATGTATGTGTGTGTATGTGCATGTGCATGTGCATGTGTATGTGCATGTGTATGTGTATGTGTATGTGTATGTGTATGTGTGTGTGTGCATGTGCATGTGGATGTGGATGTGGATGTGGATGTGGATGTGCATGTGGATGTGGATGTGGATGTGGATGTGGATGTGGATGTGGATGTGGATGTGGATGTGGATGTGGATGTGAATGTGTATGTGTATGTGTATATGTATGTGTATGTGTATTTGTGCAAGAGAACAAGGATTACGACCACCATGTGCTTGAGAGATGCCTCTCCTCCCAACCAAATGCCTCTTATATATAGCTCTCTCTAGGGGACTGCCTTCTTGGGCAGGTGGATACTAACCATCCATGTGTCAGCCATGTAACTACATGTGTGCCAAGTGTCCTAGTTAACTCGAGTTAACTCAAGTGGATGCTTCTAGAAGGCTCTAGATCTCTTTGGGCAAAATACTCTCCCCATGTCTCCCATGGGGATTGAACCCAAGAACTCTTCCTTCACATCCTTGAGACTTAACCACTAAGCTAAGTGGATCACTTGTTCACAAGAGCACAAGACCTCCTAGTAAGTCTAAACTCGAGATCTTTGGTCATACACACGGATGACCAAACGGTGTCCGATTTCAGATCTGTCTGAACCGGCCAAAACCTTGGATCGTAGACTTACTTTATTACATTCTTCCCCCCTTGGAAAATATTTTCGCCCTCGAAAATAGAGCTATATAGATACTATAGGCAACCCCCGAGCCTCATGTTCTAAAACTGGAAGAACATGGTCATGTTCTAGAATTGGAAGAACATGTCACATCTCTGTGGTGGCATCCCTACCCAAATGATTCAAAACACTATCTAGTTTTGCACGTTGATGAACGGGACAAAGTACAAACTAGTGAAGAATAATGAGGGTGGATCTAAACACATCCCTGGCTAATTCACAGTTTCTGGATGTGCGATCTAGGCACAAACATGTGAACTAGGTGGATTCAAATTACTAGTCCATTTCTAGGCATAACTGATGCATGAACTTAGTAATGAAGGTGGGATTCGTATCCCTCGCAAGACTTTGAGAACTCTTGATTCACTTGAATTTGTTTTAGAGAACTTGAAGTTTTGGTTGTCCCTAACATCTAACTTGGATGTTTGTACAATGGTTAACTCTAATCCAATAGTTACTTAATTTTTTCATCCGATTAGAGGACTACTTTGTCCAAATGGGTTACAAAATCCTATGTAAACTGTAGGAGAAAGTTTACCATTTCTGTTGAGTTAACCATACTAACTTGGTCAATTCCAATTCAAAATGAAAATTGTCCAACTTAGGACACTTTTCTCAAAGATTTTAACTGAAAGTTCTTGGGAATTGTCAATCTGATGAGCAATTCCTAACTTCCCTATTCTAGAGTATACTGGACTCTAGGAAATCTTTTATGCTATAACTTGAAGCAAACTCAAATGAATAAGTCCACTTAGACTTATCATCTATTGAAGATTGAAAAGGTTCTTGTACATAACATCTATCTAGGATGTTCAAGTTAGTTATCTAATTCTAACCGGCTAACCCTGGTCCTTTGCAAAAGGAATCAAATACCATGTCTGAGCCAATTCCAAAAGATTTGGAAAGCGGAAAGAAATAACTAAAACTCTGTACAACCAATTCAAACTTTGAACATATGTAAACGTGCTATGATTCAAAGTCTAGTTGACTCAGGACTTTAACTTCTGAATGATCTACTTCAATAGAGATTTCAAGCATTTTCTTTATCTTTAAGAGAAATAAGCTGGGTTCTCAAAAAGACACACAGAATATCAAAAACATCATCATTCATATCTTCTGTTTCTTTTGATCTTGAAGTTATCTTGAAGTATCTTGAGATCCTTCTTGAATTTAAACTCCTCCTTTGAAGTTTTAATTTCCTTGAAGATCAAACCTAACTTAGGGATCCAAACGAAGACTAAAAGATAATCATCATCTCACGGTCCGATGTCCCATACCATCTTTCCTACATCAATCTGAGTATAAAATCTGGTTTCCCATACCACCCTATTTTATACTCACATGGACATGTAAGTGAATTTTATCCTAAAGTCTACAACATCTCTTGATAGAGAACCTTCTAGCTTAAATTCTTGACAAGAATTTCACAGTTTTAGGCACTATCTCTATCTTGATATTCTAGGTTTTAATCCCTTGACATGATTGTTTCACGATCTTGTGCTTAACCTTGGGAACTCAAAAATCTTTAATAGAATATCTCCAATCCTTTTTGCTAGGGTTTTTAAATGAAAACCAATCAGAATTCCAAGTTCTTGAATTTCTCAAATTCAAGTTAAATTGGTTATTCTTGACCAATTTCGTAGTGGCAAGAGCTTTTAGCTTCTTGTCTTTAGATTCCTTTCTTAACTGATGCTTTTAGGTTCCTATCCTGGCCAGGATTTTATAAGAATCTCTCTACTGCTTAAGTCTAAGCATCCGCTCATGCTTTCTAGATTTGTACCAAAAATCCCTTTAAGGATAGGCAAACGTTTATGTTTTACCTTCCAAAGACTTAAGTACCGTCTTCACAGTTGCAGACTACATTTTTGGAATTCCTTCACTCTGTTCATACTTGGAACAACTTACTTTTTTCACAACTTTCCATTGAAAAAATGGAACCTGAGTGAATAATTCCTAACGAAATTTTTACTGCCAATACTTTGGCAATCTATAGAGTAGTTCTAGTCGCACATTCTTGGACAATCATGGCCAAGTTTGATCAATTCTGGTTGATACTTGTGACAAAAATAAAGACTTAGTCTTTATCTTTAAGATCTCGTAAACTATCTTAAGCTTCTTTGCTTACCTGCGGGATTTTAGAGATCTTTCCATTTCAATACCGTTTAGTTCTCTAATTAGCTTTCATGTTGAGATAATCATAATTGGACTATGCTTTTAGTCCTAATTAATGCATCCTAAATGAAAGCATTTGAACAAACAAATATCAAAATGAAAACATAATTTGGAAAATACGTAGCTCCACATAGAGCTACATCCTTCCCTTTATCCTTTGGAAGGGTGATTCATTTTCATTTTTTTAATAGCTTCAGTAGCACTACCCACTAAATACTCGTCTGCTGGTATGTAATGCAGAAGTGACTCAGCAAAGATTGTAGCATCTCTGATTTGCTCTTTGGTTGCCACGCTTGCCTCTCGTTGCAGAGATCCAAGTTTGAAACTCAGTAGCACATCGCATAGGGCTTTGACAGAGATTTTAACATAAAGTTGTGAGATCAAATCTCATGAAACTCAGCTGGAATCGTTGAAATCTGTTCCCTTTTGCTGCTGGAGTCGGCAAAGAATTGGACGCGCATGTTTTTGGAATCTAAGCAGACATTTGCTTCTCATGGATATTATGAAGCACTTTTAGATGCTGCAATCCGGGAATCGAGTCTTGATCCTCTGGAACTCGTGCCTTCCTTTTGCTTGTGTTATATACAACTATAGAAGATGTGAGGAGTTGTCGATGTGCACACAAAACCGAGTCATAAGATAAGCTAGATATTATCCCATCGCCGGAGATAGTAGGCACAGATATGGAGAAGAAAAAGAACTACAAGATCCAGTTGACAGCTTTGACAGAGAAAGTAATTGCGACAGCACAGGAGGGCTTGGAACCGAAGGCAATGGAGAATTTCTCTGCAAAACTGATTGAGAGGACACCATTATTATCAGCCTCTACCTCAGCATCACCTTCCTCACCAAAGCCGTCGGCCAATAAAAGGCGTCTCCAAGGAGTCCAGCAGCTCCTACGATCAGACCACGAATCAGGTTAATATGCAGCACTTGAGGCAAGATAATGGGGCGACCTGCAGACGGCAAGCTAAGATTGCCCAAAGATATATCTGAGATGTATTGTCGTGCCAGAATAGATCAATTATAGTACTGTAGTGGGTAAATTAGAAGACTTCGTGCCTGATGGCACGGGATCAATTTCTACTTGACATTATCTGATGAAATCTTCTCTGTATTTTACTTATGCAAAAGCTCTCCACAACATACAATACTGAATTAAAATATGGGAGACCATCTTCTGACACAGGCACGGTTGAGTTTGGATAAGCCAAAGATGTCTTCAATAGGCAGTCGCTATTACAAATCCCCGTGGACGATGCTTGACGCCATATTATCTTGGCATATAATTCGATAATTGAGGTTGATAATTGAGACATCACCTTTTTGGTGTAGTTGAACGTGGATTCTTGCCGATTTGTTGATAATGAATGAGTTTTTGTCTTCACCAAGTTAGAAAACATAAAACTAATATGTCTTCGTGGTTATTGTAGATCCTAATCTTGAATATGTCGCGAGATCGAAACCTGCTAGTTGCACGACATGGAGTAATAATTATTTTTGCTTCTCTGCAGAAACAATACGCATACGACGAGGGTAAAGTTCTACAGAGATGAAGAACTGCTACAACAAGGCAGTTTCGACATCCCTACGAGAGCATACAAAAATGATGAAGATGAAGGTCTCCATAGATACTCAACCTAGGGGCTCTGATACCAATGCAAGAGAACAAGGATTACGACCACCATGTGCTTGAGAGATGCCTCTCCTCCCAACCAAATGCCTCTTATATATAGCTCTCTCTAGGGGACTGCCTTCTTGGGCAGGTGGATACTTACCATCCATGTGTCAGCCATGTAACTACATGTGCGCCAAGTGTCCCAGTTAACTCAAGTTAACTCAAGTGGATGCTTCTAGAAGGCTCTAGATCTCTTTGGGCAAAATACTCTCCCCATGTCTCCAATGGGGATTGAACCCAAGAACTCTTCCTTCACATCCTTGAGACTTAACCACTAAGCTAAGTGGATCACTTGTTCACAAGAGCACAAGACCTCCTAGTAATTCTAAACTCAAGATCTTTGGTCATACACACGGATGACCAAACGGTGTTCGATTTCAGATCTGTCTGAACCGGCCAGACCACCCTTGGATCCTAGACTTACTTTATTACAATGTGTATGTGTATGTGTATGTGTATCTGTATGTGTATGTGTTTGTGTATGTGTATGTGTATGTGTATTTGTATGTGTATGTGTATGTGTATGTGTATGTGTATGTGTATGTGTTTGTGTATGTGTATGTGTATGTGTATTGTATGTGTATGTGTATGTGGTATGTGTATGTGTATGTGTATGTGTATGTGTATGTGTATGTGTATGTGTGTATGTGTATGTGTATGTGTATGTGTATGTGTATGTGTATGTGTATGTGTATGTGTATGTGTATGTGTATGTGTATGTGTATGTGTATGTGTATGTGTATGTGTATGTGTATGTGTATGTGTATGTGTATGTGTATGTGTATGTGTATGTGTATGTGTATGTGTATGTGTAGTGTATGTGTATGTGTATGTGTATGTGTATGTGTATGTGTATGTGTATGTGTATGTGTATGTGTATGTGTATGTGTATGTGTATGTGTATGTGTATGTGTATGTGTATGTGTATGTGTATGTGTATGTGTATGTGTATGTGTATGTGTATGTGTATGTGTATGTGTTTGTATGTGTATGTGTATGTGTATGTGTATGTGTATGTGTATGTGTATGTGTATGTGTATGTGTATGTGTATGTGTATGTGTATGTGTATGTGTATGTGTATGTGTATGTGTATGTGTATGTGTATGTGTATGTGTATGTGTATGTGTATGTTATGTGTATGTGTATGTGTATGTGTATGTGTATGTGTATGTGTATGTGTATGTGTATGTGTATGTGTATGTGTATGTGTATGTGTATGTGTATGTGTATGTGTATGTGTATGTGTATGTGTATGTTGTATGTGTATGTGTATGTGTATGTGTATGTGTATTGTGTATGTGTATTGTATGTGTTATGTATGTGTATTTGTATGTGTATGTATATGTATATGTATATGTATATGTATATGTATATGTATATGTATATGTATATGTATATGTATATGTATATGTATATGTATATGTATATGTATATGTATATGTATGTATATGTATATGTATATGTATATGTATATGTTTATGTATATGTATATGTACATGTATATGTATATGTATAAATATATGTACATGTATCGATACGTGTATCTGTATAGTTGTATGTATGTGTATGTGCATATGTATGTGTATCAGTATATCTATATGTATGTGGATATGTATATGTATATGTATATGCATGTGTATATGTATGTGTATATGTATATGTATATGTATATGTATATGTATATGTATATGTATATGTATATGTATATGTATATGTATATGTATATGTATATGTATATGTATATGTATATGTATATGTATATGTATATGTATATGTATATGTATATGTATATGTATATGTATATGTATATGTATATGTATATGTATATGTATATGTATATGTATATGTATATGTATATGTATATGTATATGTATATGTATATGTATATGTATATGTATATATGTATATGTATATGTGTTATTAGGATCTTGAGTGCACGCACACACAGAGACAGAAAAAAGACAAAACATGAATCAGAAACAAAGAGACAACCCACGCGATAGTGGGTGTTATCTCCCCCTTATGTACTCTGATGGACGAGTCTCTCAGAGTACACATATTTATAGGTTTATTTCTATTACGTTCTTAAAATAGAAGTTACATGAGGGCCATCGCTTTTAGACACGTCTTTTAGGAAACACTAGTTTGTTTACAAAAGGCGTCACTTTCTAAAGCGAACCACTACTTTACAACAATATAACCTAAATATAACTATTCTAGAAGTGTTCAATTTAGTCTTTGAATTTATTTATTTATGCGCATCCATTTGTATCCACGCCCTCATGCTTCTTCACCAGGTAGATCAAACACAACCACATTAAAACCTTCTGGACATTTAAACATTAAAAATCCATTTAACCTTCCATGATTCCATAATATACAACATACGTCCCAGTTGACAAGCAAGTGACCTCAGTTGATAAATATAAAAATAGACATGGATGATCAGTCGCATGTCCCATCACTGAACAATAATAAGCATGAACCATGGAAAACACATGCATGGAAACGGAAACTTGAAAGTTTAATGTAATTGGGAATGATATACAGAAATTTAATGATCATAGTGAGGTGATAAGGAAGTCTTATGTATCTATTGTGATTCCTCAAGTGAGTGATTTTTATGTTTGACTAAATATCTAGGATATTGCTTACCAGTTCGTGTAGTGGTAACATCATAATCTATTAGTTTCTCGGGAATCAATATTTCCGCATCCTCTTCAAGTAAAGGAGGGTCATCTAAAATAGGTGTGAGTGGTAAAGTACGTCGAAAAGATTTCAACAAACTTATATGGAAAGAATTATGTATACCCCATTGAGAAGGTATATCTAAACGAAAAGAATTTTCATTTATTTTCTCCATAATGCGAAAAGGTCCATAACTAGAAAACAAAATCCCTCTTTCAAAATATTTTGGATTCTTAATCTAATAGGGTATCTAAAAAGCTTGTTCTGAGAGCTTTCCAAGGATATATTATATGCTAAAATCCGAGTTATATAGTAAAAGTTATGCCCTTTTTATGATGCACTCCCATAGGAAAATCGACGGGCGCATCCACATGT
>CM035428.1:158587748-158652748 GCA_020310875.1 Ceratopteris richardii | reverse complement strand
AGAGGTGGCTATGGATCAAATAGAGGCAGGTACAATGGAGGCTACAACAACAACTACTACAACAACAATTACAACAACAACAACAACTATCAAAGTGGCCATAGAGGAAGAAGAGATTACAATAACTATGCAGAGGACCAAAGTCAAGAAGATTCATTATTGATTATGAATCTATCAACGAAGAAGGGTAAGGATGATGATCACATATTTTACATTGATTCGGGATGCTCGAACCATGTAGCAGGAAATGTGGCTTTACTTTCTGATTTGGAAGATCCTCATAACAAGCATGAAGTGCAGACAGGAGATGACACAAAGCACTCAGTGGAGAAGATAGGTAATGTGAAGACATCAGATGGGAATATGAACCTCTTAAGCAAAGTCTTGTGTGTCCCTACAATTACCAAAAATTTAATAAGTGTTGGACAGATTGTTGAAAAAGGATTGCAGGTTAGATTCAATCGATTTGGAGCATATGTTGAAGACCCAAGGCAAGGCTTTCGAAGGATTGCCAAAGGAGAAAAGACAGGAAGGCTTTTCACTTTTGAAGTGGAAGATACAAAGAACATAGCTTTGTTTAGCTATGGATCTCAAACTCTAACAGAGTTGGAGATATGGCACAAAAGGCTTGCTCACATTGGTGAGAGGACACTCAAACAGATTTGCAGGGACCAAAGTGTACTTGGTTTGCCTAATATCACAAGGCAACACATGATTTATAAGTGTGAAGCTTGTCAACTCGGCAAGGCTCATAGACAACCTTTCAATAAGAAAGGATATATGTATCAAAATCCTTTGGATCTAGTGCACACGGATGTGTGGGGTCCAAGTAAGGAGCCATCTATATCAGGCTCAAGATATTATGTGTCTTTCATAGATGATTGTAGCAGGTGGACCATTCTGTTTTTCATGAAGCACAAGGATGAAGTGTTTAATTGCTTTAAGAAGTATATTGCTCTTGTTGAAAACCAAACAGGTAGGACTTTGAAACGACTCAGATCAGATGGTGGAGGAGAATACTTCTCTTTTGAATTTGATGCCTTCTTGCATGAAAGAGGCATTAAAAGGGAAGTCACTACAAGGTATACACCCGAACTCAATGGTGTAGCAGAGAGGAGGAACAGAGCTATTGTCGAAGCTGCAAGGTCCATGCTCAATGAAAAGGGATTTCCGAACTACCTATGGGCAGAGGCTGTGTCGACAGCCACATATCTCATAAATAGACTTCCATCTAAGTCACTAGATGGAACCACTCCATATGAAGTGTGGAATGGAAGAAGACCTAGTCTAGAGCATTGTAAAATCTTTGGATGCTTAGCCTATGCTCACATTCCTTCTCAAGTAAGAGGGAAATTGGATCCCAAGGCAGAGAAGTGTGTATTCATTGGTTATGATCAAAACCAAAAAGGATATAGATTGTACAATCCAACCAATAAAGGATTTTCTGTGAGTAGAGATGTAATTTTTGATGAAAACAAATCATGGTTTGATGATGACAGGAAAGTGAAGCTGCCATATGACTTGGATGAAGATTTTCCATCACTTCAACCAAAGGAGCCAAAGCAGATTGAAGAAAGTGATTCGGAGATTGACCTAGAAGACTTGGAAAGACTAAAGCTATGGAAGAACAAAGGTAAAGCAAAGATGCAGGATGCTACATATGGACCCGAGAGCTCACATCAACCACTTAGAAGGTCTTCGAGGGAGAAGAAGAAACCAGAGAGGTTTGGTTATGATACTTCTTTGGTCACCAAGCACTCAATCTACATTGCAAAGGATTCAATCAATGAAGAACCTACCACATTTGAAGAAGCACAAAGCAAGAAAGCTTGGAGAGATGCAATGGATGAAGAAATGGAAGCCTTGAAGGAGAATGACACTTGGGAGCTTGTACCTAACAAGCCATCTATGAAGATAATCGGATCTCGATGGATATACAAAATCAAGAAGAATCCAGATGGAAGTATAAATAGACACAAAGCAAGGTTAGTTGCTAAAGGGTTTGCTCAAACCCATGGTATTGATTATGAGGAGACTTTCTCTCCTGTTGCAAAAATGCCTACAATTAGGGTTCTCATTAGTCTTGCTGCATCTAGAAATTGGAATCTTTATCAACTTGATGTAAAGAATGCTTTCTTGAATGGATGGATTTCTGAGGAAGTGTATATGGCACAACCTCCTGGATATGAGGATGCACATCATCCTAACTATGTATGCAAACTAAAGAAAGCTTTGTATGGATTGAAGCAAGCTCCAAGAGCTTGGAATTTCAGATTGGTTACTTATTTGCAGGACCAAGGATTCAAAGCTAGCAAGGCGGATACCTCTTTGTTCATAAAGAGGAATGGATCTGAAGTGATCTATTTATGTGTGTATGTTGATGATATTATTATCACAGGCAATGATCTTGAAGGAATCAAACAGGTAAAGAGTCAAATGAAGGAGGAGTTCAAAATAAGTGACCTCGGACCACTCACTTATTTTCTTGGATTGGAGTTGATCTACACAGATTCAGGTATATACATCACACAAAGGAAGTATGTCCATGACATGCTCGTCAAGTTCAAGATGGAAAATACCAAGTGTGCAGGTACACCTATGGAGCAAAATCATAAGCTTAGTGCTTATGAAGGAGATCCAATTGAAGACATCACAAGCTATCAAAGCTTGGTTGGAAGTTTGAACTATGCAACACTCACAAGGGTGGATATATGCTATAGTGTTAGCATATTGAGTCAGTTTATGCATAAGCCGAGAAGACCACATATGGAAGCGGCCAAGCGAGTCCTCAAGTACCTAAAGGGGACCATGAATGAAGGTTTGTTCTATTCATATACTTCAGATATTGAGCTAAAGGTCTACTCAGATGCAGATTGGGCCGGATCTAAAGATGATAGAAGAAGCACATCAGGGTATATATCATTTGCAGGTTCAAAAATCATTTCTTGGTCATCGAAGAAGCAACCAACCGTGGCATTATCTTCTACTGAAGCTGAATATAGAGGTTTGGCTAATGCAACTCAAGAAATCATGTGGTTAAAATCTTTGTACACAGATCTTGGACTTCAGTCTTCAACACCTCACATTTTTGGTGACAACACAAGCTCACTACATCTAGCAGCTAATCCGGTATACCATGCTAGAACCAAGCATATTGAAGTCCACTACCATTATGTAAGGGAGAAGCTAATGAGCAAGGATATTCAACTATCCTACGTCTCTACAGATATGCAATGTGCAGACATGTTGACGAAAGCTCTTGATGGTACGAAATTAAGTAGATTCAAGTTGATGATTGGCTTGCAGGAAATCAAGGACAATTGAAGACTTATTTGGAGGCCAAGCATGTTAGGCTTGAGGGGGAGCTGTTGGTGCATTTTGCCCAAGCCTACATGCTTGATATGCTTGATATTATCCTCATTTGTAAGTCACATGAGTAGTCATGTGAACACCTCTTGTAAAAGAGTACATTTTATCTCTTGTAAATGGAAAAAGAAAAAAGTAAAAGGATGGCTTACCTCATCCATGATGTAAAAGCAAATTCGTGGCTCCAACTACCAAAATCACGAATTTTTGAGCTGAGGGAATCTCTCCTAACTTTGGGGATCACTTTTAGGTGGAGCCATTCGAATTCGAATTCAAAACTCCCTCCAAGAATTGCTATAAAAGGAGCAAGAAGGAAGAGGCGATAAGCAAGCCTTGTACGTGACCACTTCATGTCATTTTGTAGAGATTGAAGAGCTTACTCCATAGCTCTATCATTCTACTCCCATTGTGCAAAGATTCATTGCCAATGTGGTTGTAATCATATGTGAATCTATACATTTATTATCATCTACCTCTCTGTTTTGTTCTCTGCTATACTCACTCAGAGCAGTAACTTCAGAAGGTCATATCTCGAGTTTTACTGAACCTTTTTCAGTGTTTTAAAATGCGTTGGATAGCTCTCCCTGTCTAGTTTCTACCTAAAAATTTTCAAGGTCATTGGATTTATACTTGTGGAGATATCTGCATTTTACTGCTTACTGGTCTATCTCTGTAGAGCCCCGAGAATTGTGGGAATGTTCCAGAACTTGATGAAACTTGTTCTCAGTGCTCAGTCCATCATTTGAAGTGTTTTAACTTGGAATAGGAAGCTTGCTAAGTCTATTTGCTATGCCCAAAAGGAATTTTTCTAATTCCTTCCAGGTTGAGAGCACTGTTCATTTTTTCCAGCAGGTGTATGTCCAAAAATAGCAAGTTTTGGGAGCTAGGCATTTCGCAACTAGCCTGTCTTGACTTAAACTTTTGGGATACATGTTCCAAAGTACTTGGCTGATATTTTGGTGGATTTAGGAAGCTCAAAGGGTCTACTAATCAACTCTGAAGTCTCAGTTGGCTGGTGTGAAGCTGGTTGTAGCGGCACCTACTCATCTTTGGATTGCATCCACCATCTCTCTTCACAATATGTATATGTATATGTATACTTATATGTATATGTATATGTATATGTATATGTATATGTATCTGTATATGTTTATGTATATGTATATGTATATGTATATTATATGTATATGTATATGTATATGTATATGTATATGTATATGTATATGTATATGTATATGTATATGTATATGTATATGTATATGTATATGTATATGTATATGTATATGTATATGTATATGTATATGTATATGTATATGTATATGTATATGTATATGTATATGTATATGTATATGTATATGTATATGTATATGTATATGTATATGTATATGTATATGTATATGTATATGTATATGTATATGTATATGTATATGTATATGTATATGTATATGTATATGTATATGTATATGTATATGTATATGTATATGTATATGTATATGTATATGTATAGGTGTATGTATATGTATATGTATATGTACATGTACATGTACATGTATATGTATATGTATAATGTATATGTGTATGTATATGTACATGTACATGTATATGTATATGTATATGTATATGTATATGTATATGTATAAGTATATGTATATGTATATGTATATGTATATGTATATGTATATGTATATGTATATGTATATGTATAGGTACATGTACATGTACATGTACATGTACATGTATATGTATATGTATATGTATATGTATATGTATATGTATATGTATATGTATATGTATATGTATATGTATATGTATATGTATATGTATATGTATATGTATATGTATATGTATATGTATATGTATATGTATATGTATATGTATATGTATATGTATATGTATATGTATATGTATATGTATATGTTTATGTATATGTATATGTATATGTATATCTATATCTATATGTATATTGTTGAGAGCAGTATGGGCACCCAAGGACTGACTAGACAAGGAAGCCAGGGAACCCAAGGATTGACTAGACAAGGAAGCCAACGGAAAGAGTCAGAACAAGGTGAAGGAGTAAGTAGACAAAGCAGTCGACGCAAATCTGGCAGATAGGCCCTTCAATTTTTCCAATCTACATCTTTTAACAGTGATTCTTATCACTAACAATCATTGTAAATACCATTTCATATTTTTGTAGCTCCATTTTGTGCAAGCCAAGGAGTCCTTGAGCTTGAGGAGCCTTAGAAGTACCTACATATCAATTTTCGTATTTTTTAGACTCCGTTTGAGCCCTCAAATTGGCCCTGGAACCTAATTTTTAACTAGGCCGGACACTAGGTCTGGACAGGGCCAAAACCTAGTCAAAAACTATAAAAAGAGCTAGAGAGCTCATTTTTGAGGTTAGATTGTAATTGAAACGAACTTGTAAGAGCTTTTGAAAGTAATCTAAAGAACTCCATTGATTCTCTCTCTTTGTCTTGCCGTGTGTGCGCGTGTGTGTGTATGTGTGTGCATGCTTGTGTGCTTCTCACTCACGCACTTGTGCCGCCACTTGCTTGAGGTCTTCATACCATCCTCACGTCTTGCCGGATTGACATTAAAGAAGGTGCTACTCATCACTGAGCAACACCAAATTTTGGCGCCGTTGCCGGGGATCGAGCTTTGAGGACGACCGTGTGATGGTAAGACGTAGAGTTGACGCGTTGGAGTTGTAGGTATTTTCTTCACTCTCATAGATTTTCTTTTACTTTCTTCACCATCTTCACCACCATCATCATCATCACCATCTCCCACGTCCATCTCCATCATCGCGAAAATTTCAGTTTTTTGACTATATCCCCACCTCCACCTCATTTCCCTCATTTCACTTGTGAGAGAGAGCGAGAGAGCGAAATTGCATGTGCTGTTTTTGCATGTTTCTTGAGCTATCTTGCAGGTACAGGTCACATCACCATCTCCAGCCTTCCGCGCAGGTACGGAACTCGACGAAACTGTCTCGCAGTCGCCGGCTTCTGTCCATCGCGATTGACAGAAATTTTCACTTGTTGGTAAATCTGAGTGCACCACAGTGGACTAGAGACCCTGCACACCACATTCCCACTAAAATTTTTGAAAATCTTGCAAAATTTCAGTCCATCGCGATTGACAGCCCTGTCCATCGCGATTGACAGCTCTGTCCATCACGACCAACTGCCTGTCCATCGCGATTGACTGAACCCCTTGTCCATCGCGATTGACTGAAGTCTCTGTCCATCGCGACCGACTGCCTGTCCATCGCGATTGACTGAACCCCTTGTCCATCGCGATTGACTGAAGTCTCTGTCCATCGCGACCGACTGCCTGTCCATCGCGATTGACTGAACCCCTTGTCCATCGTGATTGACTGAAGTCTCTGTCCATCGCGACCGACTGCCTGTCCATCGCGATTGACTGAACCCCTTGTCCATCGCGATTGACTGAACTCTCTGTCCATCGCGATTGACTGAGTGTCCATCGCGATTGACAGCCCTATCCATCGCGATTGATAGCCAATTTTAGCCAAATTTTTTAGGGTTTGTTAATTGAAAAGTTGGGCTAATTTTGGGCACAAATATTATGCTCTTGAGCACATGGGGAAGCCTTAGGAAAACAACTTGGGGAAAACCTGTTGCACAGTGATCCTGTTTGAACCCTGTCGTAACCCTAGAACCCTGAACGGTCACAACTTTTTCATACGAGATCCATTTTTGGAGCTCTAGGGCTTGTTGGAAAGCTCGTAGCATATACTACACGCCCTCAACTGTTTTTTATAAAGATAATGCATTGATTTTTAGATAGGGTATTTTGAAGTTGACCATACCCAGGGGGATCAAAGTCAGGGGTCCTTAGGATTGTTTTCTTGAAAATCACTATGCAAGTTTGTGTTTGTGCTACATGAATGAAAATAATTGGTTCTGTCTTTGGAATGTAAATTTCAAAGCTAACTTTGAAACTCTTACAGAGCATCGAGAGGCGTTCTAAGCAAGTGTAAGTGCGAGCTTGGGAACACATTTCCTGGGCACTCAAGGGCAACCGAGCAGGAAACAAAAGGTTGGACACTTTTAACCCCCTCTGTCAATTCATAGCTTAGGCTAAGAACGACGAGAGGTAGGAGTGAGTCAGAGCGACGATAGGCAGTCATCAAGTTGAAGACTACCTAAAAACTCAAGTTCAAGATAAGAATCTAATCTCTGTACGGTCGGTAACATAAAGGAAAGAACCTAACGTGGAACGATCAACCTAAAAGTACGAAGAACACTCAAGTATTCCGACGACGTGATATCAGACAAGAACTCAAACGTGATAAAATAACTAAAAAGAATCAAGTGACTGATACCAAGTGATCGGCAACGAGGTGGTACTCTGGAAAAAATTGGGCTAATCAGTTAGGCATATGAACCTTAGATCAGGACGACACCTAGTAAGAGAGAGACAAAGCCTTAGGTCTTCAGAGGCTAGTGTCAATCACACTGCAAGGTCTTGGGCCCAGTAGTTGAGTCACCACTCTCATTACCCTAGCTCTGATACCAGTGAATCAGGGATGTCTTAAGGTATGGACAGACCCACGAGAAGTTCAGGTGTGCCTTACCTATACAGGGTAGAAGGCCCTTACAAAACGAAGCTGGAGTACCTTAGGACCAACCGATTAGGTGCTAGCATCTATGAGGACGGCTTAGGAAGATCTGTGGTCCAGATTAAAAACCCTGATCAATCCATTGGACTAGAACACCCAGCTGTCAAGTTTGAAAATGGTGCATACCTGGACAAAGAAGGAACTATATATGTAGTCACTAGTCACCCTGATAGGACAGATGACTTTGGGAATGTAATCTCAGAAGCGGACTTAGGTGACCTAGAACAAGGGAACATGGGTGCGGAACCTAGAACCCCTCGAGGTAAATCAGTTCTCACTAGGATTATCACGCCTGAATGGGTCCCCCAAGACAACAAGAGCATAGAGTTGCTCCTCAATCGAGAAACTGATGAAGCCTTTTGGAGGTATAAGTCTAATCAGCCAACAGACATAGGAAATATCATGATCTATGAGTTTAAGGATCCGGATAGCCCAGGCAGAGTGACCTACTTAGATCATGCTTCAGAACGGATCTTTGTGGTGACAGAAAATGATAGGCATGCCTACACGTGGAAGGGTGAATTTATTTTCCCCCAACCAAGATCAAATGTATCCTATGGTCACCCTGGGGCTGGAACTTCCCAAGCTCATGGTACGCAAAGAGACAGAAGTAGAGATAGACCAGAAGTAAGTTTTGCCAACCCAGTGGGCAGAGAAAGAACGAGAACAGAGACGAATAGGGTAGAACCTGAGATGCATAGAGCCCACAGGAACCAAAGAAATGTAAATGGATTCCCCCTGCCGAGGCCTAGAGAGCATACAAGAACTTTGAGACCCACCCAACTAGTTAAGTCCATGAAGAATTACTTTGACGGCACAAGAGATCCCTATGATCATGTGGCGGAGTTCAAGCAAGTCTTGAGAGCTGAACAGGTTGAGGATCTGTTCACGCAGTACAATGCCTTCGGTCTAACCCTTAGGAACACAGCACTTACATGGTTTCAACCATTGGATGAGCGTCAGTTCAGGAGCATAGACCAACTCCTAGAGGCTTTCATTGTAGAGTTCTCTAAGAGTGGCATAAGACACAATACCTCATCATTGATTCACAGCTTCAAGCAAACCCCTCAAGAGACCGTGAGACTTGCAGGAAGAAGATTTTAGACAATACCTGGAAAGGTGCCCTATTTCGGAGCTACCCACATCTGCTAAACAAGTAGCCTTATTCCTTGATGGATTGCTGAGTACGAAATTGAGATCCTATGTGTATCTGAAGGACCCTAGGACTATAGAAGAGTGTGTACGCATGTGCATTGACATTGAAGATAACCTAGGGGAGGAACTAGAGCTTTCCAAAATCTACAAAGATTCAGATAGTGCTTCTAGTCACTCTTCCACGCAATCCACATCAATTGAGGAACTCGCAGAGAGAGTGGCACAAAAACTAGGCGTCTCTAGCAAACAAATTCCTAGGTTTGCCCCTGTGAAAAGATGCTATACTTGTGGTGGCGACCACATGGCGAATGTCTGCCCTATTATGGCTCAACCCCAAGTAAACCCTAGTAGCCAGTACTGCACCATAGAACGGAGATACACCAATCACACCGCACAAGATTGCCCATACAACAAGCAGGCAGTTAGGCAACCCTATTCGCAGCCCTACCAACAAGGCCGATACCAGAACCAAAATCCACCACCACAATATGCTAGACCCCAACAAACCTACCAACCACAATATCAGGCCCAACAGAGACCCCAACCGGTGCTAGCTCAACAGCCTCCAAACCCCGCTAATGTGATTCCAGTAAAGTATGCTGTGGCAGAAGAAAACCTGAATAGGGCCATAGTACCAGTAACCCCATTGATCTCAGAAAGTGACCCGAGTGACCATAGCTTTGATTCTACACATGTCGATAGTCCCCAAGCTTACTACATGCAGTCTCCAGAACATGGTGAGTCCTACTATAGTGAAGAACCAAGTGAACCTAGTTGGGAGTCGGATTACACGAACGTCATGTATGCAAACCCCAACCCTAGGCCCCAACCTAGGCAGGTACGACCACCCTTTCCTAGAGGACCATGCTACCGATGTCAAGGGGATCACTTCATTCGTGATTGTCCCTTACCTCCACCTACACAAAATCAGTCCGTGACGATCCAAGGCTTTTGCCAAGATTGTGGAAAAGAGCATCTCTTACGAGATTGCCCCAAGAACCCCAATAATATGCCAAAAATCACTCCTATCAATGTGATTGGGTTGGTTGTGGATGCCTCAGGAAGTGTCACTTCCACTGCACCAATGCAGGTGGTTACTAGAGCTCAGGCATTGCAGCAAAACCAAGAGGCAAGCCAGGAAAAGGGCCCAGAGGCTAGTGAAACCGAGAGCGTGACAAAGAAAAGGACTAGAGCGTGGAAAGATAGTCGAGAAAGAATGAAAAGACAATGGGCTAAAAAGATGAGTGAGCTTGAGGAAAGCATAAGAGAAACCAAAGCGAGGATAACTGAACTCACAGCTCCAACTCCCTCTCACATTACCCCGCCTCCACCACTCCCACCTCCATCCAACCCACCACTTTCCCCACCGCCTCATCAAATCCCACCACCCCCTAGAGTAGGATCAGTCCTAGCTGATCCCACTCCCGAAGACCTTAATATGATGCTGAAAGCTTATCAGGCCAGAATCCAAGAAGGGCCAAACGTAACTGATCATAAAAAATGCTACCCTAGAGCCAAGCTAGAGCTTGAACGAACCAAAATTTGTGCCAAAATGGTGGAATTGGCTCAGACCATGTTTGAAGCCAGTCGCCTGTTTAACATCTCTAGTTCAGCTAAGACGCAATTACACTTTGATGGACTGTTAGAAAGAATAGAGAAGCTAATTGCACAATCAGAAAGGGAACCTGCCCCTCAAAGAAGGGAAAGGGCAAGAGAACGGATAAGCCAGCCTCTTCAGGAAGCCCATGTGCCTCCTCAAGGAGCCTATCTTCCTCCCCAAAAGGCAGATGGGCCTCCCCCGAAAGCTTATGTACCTCCACAGGTGACCCACATTCCTTCTCGGAGAGCGTATGAGCCTGCTCGGAAGAGTAATAGAATAAGTAATCCTCTCCAAGAAGCTTGTGCTCCAGCCATCTGTGGGAACGAAGAGAGAGCCAACGATAGAATGAGCCCTCCGTCCCAGGTTGCTTACGTGCCTAATTCTACGGAGCCAGACACTTCTTCTTCTATGAATCGGTTTGCACCAGACTTCCTACGAGAGATTCAAGAAGACAAATGGGATAACGAAAGTGAGGTCGCCCCTCCATTTGAACTTGTGGACGATGCACACGACCAATTCCCACAAGACATCCCATCTATTTACGGGGAACATGAGAGTACTCAATCTCACGAGAGATTGGACTTTGAATCTAATTCCATACAAGAGTTACCCCACTTCACAGGCCCATGGGAAGCAAAACCCACATGTATGAGAGCACCCACAATCATGGTAAGGAACGACGACTCAGTCATACCTAGGAACACAGAGGTAGTGAAGAACACCAACGTGCAGTGTAATCTCAAGTTAGAAGAGCTACTCAAGGTTAGACCTGAATTATGGAAACATGTAGCCAAACAAGTACCAGAGATTGCAAAACCTCGTTCTCAGGTAGGATCCCATAGGACAGTGCCAGAAATTCCCTTGGATAAGATAGGAGATATGTGTGAAGGTGAAGAAGGGAACACCTATCTGCCCATCACCTACCAAGAGTACACCACCAAGGCAATTTTGGACTCAGGTGCAGGAGTTGCAATTGCCACCACCTCCCTATGGAAGCGTTGGGGCAAGCCGGCACTCAGGCCAACGAGGATGAAATTGCAGATGGTCGATGGTCACATAGAGAGACCCCTAGGATTGCTAGAAGGAATAACTCTCACCACTTGTGGTGTCGAGTTTGAACATAGTTTTGCTATATGTGACTTCAGCAAAAATCATGCCTATGAGATGATTTTGGGAAGACCATTTATGCGACAGTTGCAAGTGGTGCAGGATTGGGGGACCAATTCTTTGTACCTGCAACACTTAGGTGTCACGACCAAAGTCAATCTCAAAGATTATTCTCACAGAGATGTCCCTCCTATCCAATGGAATCCCATCCATAGAGCCAAAGATGATACAGAATCGGTGCATTCCCTAGGGTCTGGATCCTCATGGATGCATGAAGACACTCACTTATGGATGTGCAAGGTAGCAGTAGAAGAAGAGAAGAGAGAGAAAGCCAGAGAGGTAGGTGCGAAAGAAACCCATAGATCAATCCAAGACCCAGCCTATGCACCTGTAGTTTTTCCAGACGAAGAATTTGAACCTCACGGTTGGGCAGAAATTTTAGCAACAATGGACGTAGCCATCAATGAAGAACAATGGACACCTCACTGTGATGAGGATGGCTATGACATTTCAGTCTTCTCCATAGAGCCAATCATGGGAGAGGCAGTTCTAGAAGAATGTGAACCTAGCCCTGATGCATTTGAGGATGCAAGTGACTCCGATCTAGAGTCAATAATTATGGACCCACCATTTGCATCAGATGAAGAATACTTCCATGAAGTAGAATTTCAACCCCAGAGGCATGGAGAGGTTACAAATGATGTAAGATTAGCAACGCATATGACCCCAAGGGAGGAAGGAAAGAAACGAAAGAAGAAAGAAGTCTCACCAGAGGAGGAAGAATCTTTGTTTGAGGTCCCAGAGAATTTTAAGAAGTATGAGATAGATGACAGGAGAGTCATGATAAGAATGCCTAAACGAGAGGCACAATCAGGAGAGGCCTATGATAACAAAGAAACCACCAAGAAAATAGTAGTGGCCATAGAAGAAGGAGAGGAGAGATGCACGTATATAGGCCATGACCTGACAGAAGAAGAAGAGCACGAATTGATTACCTTGCTAAGAGAATACAGAGATGTATTCGCTTGGAGTTACAAGGATTTGAAAGGTGTTGACCCTGACATATGCTCACACACCATCCCTATGACCTCAGATGCTAAACCCTCTAAGCAAAAGCCTTATACATATAACGATAACTATGCTGCTAAGATCAAGGAAGAGATAGATAGACTGGTCGAAGCTGGATTTATCTATGAAATTGAGCACACTGAATGGGTATCCCCCATCGTAGTGGTGCCCAAGAAGAATGGCAAACTGCGTGTGTGCATTAACTTGAAAAAGGTTAACGCCACCACGATTCGAGATAACTATCCGCTTCCCATCACAGAACATCTCTTAGAAAGAGTGGCAGGCAAGGAAGTGTACAGCTTCCTTGATGGATTTTCGGGCTACAATCAAGTAGCCATAGCTCCAGAGGATCAGCATAAGACAGCCTTTGCCACAGAATGGGGCATTTTTGCTTTTAGAGTAATGCCATTTGGGCTTACCAATGCACCCGCGACCTTCCAGAGGCTGATGTGCCATGTGTTTAAGGAGTTCCTAAGAAAGAGTTTAGAAGTCTATGTTGATGATCTCTGTGCTCATTCCAATGTTAGACAAACCCATATTCCTGAACTCAGACAAATCTTTGACAAATGTAGAGAATATCAGGTCTGCCTGAACCCAGAAAAGTGTGTTTTTATGGTCAGGCAAGGCAAGATTCTAGGACACATAGTGTCAAAGAATGGCATATCTACCGACGAAGAAAAAGTGAGAGCCATAGCGGAGCTACCTAGGCCAAAGAATGTCAAGGAAGTACAAGCTTTCATGGGGCATTGTGGTTATTATCGACGATTTATACACATGTATGCTGTCATTGCAAAGCCCATGTACGGACTTCTGACTAACTTTGAGTGGACTGATGAATGCGAGAACTCCTTCCAGGAGCTCAAACGAAGATTGTGTTCAGCACCAATCTTGACCACACCAGATTGGAATAAGCCATTCCATGTTCATGTGGATGCATCCAATTATGCCATTGGATGTGTGCTTGCACAACCTACTGGTGAAGGTAATATGGATCTTCCAATTGCCTATGCCAGTAGACAATTGAATGCGGCTGAACGGAATTACACCACTACAGAGCGCGAAGGATTAGGCATGGTATATGCAGTCAAGAAATTTAGACACTATTTGCTTGCAAATAAGTTTAAATTTTTTACTGATCATCAGGCATTGTTATATCTTGTAAACAAGCCATGCAATACAGGAAGATTAGTAAGATGGTTTCTCTTGCTCATGGAATATGACTTTGAGGTTGTGGTAAGAAAAGGGAGGACTCATTTGAGAGCAGATCACCTCTCTAGGCTCACATCGGGAGAAGCCCCACAAGGAGTGTCAGATGACCTTCCTGATGCTTACTTGTTTAATTTGGAAGTGGTGCAGCAGTGGGCTAAGCCATTAGTGCCAGTATTGACATACGGGCCTAATCATCCAGTGATAAACACACGGAATAGAGAGGTTGTAAGAGCCCAAAAGTACCACATCATGGCAGGAAGCATGTACAAGCACACAGATCAAGGGATCTTGGCTTGTTGCGTAGAAGAGGATGAGTATGCTAAATGGTTGCAATTAGCACATGTAGGTGCACTAGAGCAACACCATTCAAAGCAACGAACTTTACAGACCCTAAAGAGACTCGGAGTACATTGGCCAACTATGGAAGCTGATGTCCAAAAGTTGTGCAAGGAATGCCCAATCTGTTACACTAAACCACCAGTGGAACACGCCACTCTTTATCAAATATCCATTGTGCCAGATTGGAGCGAACCTCTAGTATCCTTCCTGAGGACAAACACATTCCCTCCAGACATGACTCTGGCTAGGAAAAGGAGTTTAGAACAAGAAGCCTTGGATTACTCACTCATTGGTGGTAATCTATACAAACGCGGTAAAGATGGTTACCTGAGACTATGTGTCCACGAAAGTGAATATCTGAAGATCTTGGAAATTGCTCACCAAGGTGTAGCAGGAGGACACTTTGGACCAGATCGGGTGATCAAGGCGATACTATTTGCAGGCTTTTGGTGGCCTACCCTTCACATGGATGCACATACCTATGTGAAACGGTGTGATGTCTGTCAGAGGACTCAGTATCCCATACGCAAAGATGAGATGCCACTGAAACCTATGATGGGTGGACGTGCATTCTCTAAGTGGGGAATAGACTTCATAGGTCCTATTAATCCCCCAGCTAAGGGTTCTCATGCGGAATACATCATTGTTGCGACAGATTATCTCACCAAGTGGGTAGAGGTAAAGGCTACGACAAAGAACGATGCTCAAACAACTGCCAAATTCTTGTTTGAGAATGTATTCACGAGATACGGGCTACCTATAGAGCTTGTAAGTGATAGAGGCACTCATTTCTTGAACGAAGTGATTGAAAATCTACTCCAAGAATTCTTGGTAATACACAAGAAGTCTGCCCCTTATCACCCTCAAGCTAATGGACAAGCTGAGAGCACTAATAAGATCTTATGCAATGTACTGACAAAATTAGTGAACACTAAACGCTCTGATTGGGACAAACAGCTACACCATGCTGTTTGGGCATACCGAGTTGCCTACAAAACGGTACTCCAAGCCACCCCCTTTCAGATGGTATTCGGCCAAAACGCTGTGCTACCCTTGGACTTCTTGATCCCTACATTGAGAGTAGCACAAGAGCACGAATGGACAGGTCATGAGCTCTCCTCTACGATCTTTGACCTTGAACGATTAGGAGAAACAAGACTGAGAGCCGCCGCAGGAATATATGCAGCCAAGAAGAGACAGAAAGCATATTTCGATGCCCATGTGAAGGATAAAGGCTTGAAAGCAGGAGATCTAGTCCTAGTCTATACACTGAAACAACACGCGAGGAAGCTAGAAAAGAGAGGCTACGGACCTATGGTAATCAATAGGATCTCCACGAGTGGAGCAGTACAATTGGCCACATTAGAGGGTGATGTTCTCCCAAATTATATTAGCGGTTGCAGAGTCAAGTTGTATCAGGAACCCCTCACGGAGGAAATGCTTAGCCGACTCAACACTACTAAGAAACGCAAAGAGGAAGAAAAGCGAGTTCGAGAAGAAGCTCAAGCAGAAGCTTTAGAACGCATTAGAAGGATGAAGTTACGTAGGCAAGGTAGAGAGCAGCCTAGGACAAATGACTATGCAGATCAAGGATATCATATGGCAATGTGTGCAGTCGCAGGAACCAGCTCTCATAGGATAACTGATCGACGTCCTTTCGTAACCCTAGAGATAGGACAAGGAAAGAGTGCAAGAACCGTAAGAGCCTTGATTGACTCGGGTGCAGCCACTAGTGCTGTTAGAGTGTCTTACTGTCAAGAGCTGCAGTTAACTGTCAATCCTGTGGAAGCATATCTCATAGGATTGGGAGGCGTGGAAACCCCTTGTATGGGCGAGGTGGAACTTCCCCTCTACATTCATGATGAGGCAATGACAGTTAAAGTACTAGTGTGTCAAGATGAGGATCTCACTGAACCTCTTGTCTTGGGTCAAGACTGGATCTATGACCAAGCAGTCAACTTAAACCTAAGAAGTGGACTTCTTCAGGTATGGGTCAATCATAGTCGAATTACAGTAGAGTTGGATAATGGAGCACTCAAGAAACTAGAAAAGGCACAGACTCCTGGTCCCTCCAGGGGTGCACATGAAGTTGACCATGTTGTTCTTGTCCAAAACTATGTGTTGCAGAGGAATGATATTCGCAAAAAAGGAGTTAGGGATGCAAAGGAATTCCCTTCTTTTCCAAAGGCCAGAAGGAGACAACAACCAACGGTGGAGCAAAGGCAGAAGAAGCAGAGTACTACCTATGCCGGACATCAAAAGAACCTGCGTAGTAGAATATCTCAACAAGTGAACCAAGTGTGGGTGCGAAAAGGCGAACACCCGGTTGCACCCACGCCAACAGCACGGGCGAAGCCTCTTATTAATAACCATCAACACGTCACTAATAAGAGGTCTTCCGGAAATTCTTCTGCTAACGTGAAATCTATTTGGGTGCCCAAAAAGTCGATGAAGGCTAGCCCACAATCAAGACAAATTTGGGTGCCTAAGGCTTGTTTGCAGGCTCAAATAGCTACACCAAGAACACACCCTACACAGCATGATCCATTCACTCGCACAGCCTACATCCACTCATTTTCAACACCAAGGCACATGAACACGAACAGAATCAGTTGTAAATGGGCCCCTAAAAGGCCTCAGGTTAAAGCTGACACACCTATAAAGCTCTCGAGAATCTCTACGGAACCACGAGTAAAACCCATCCACTGCATTTGGCAGCCCAAGACTTGTAACAAACCCCCTGACCCTATTGTAAATCCATGACCACCTACTAACCGCTTCACTCTTAATTCACATCATTTCGCTTAGCTCTTAGGTCTACCTAACTCCTAACTACACACACCAGCACCGAGCACTTATTAACTCCTAACCACTCCAGAACTTTAAGTTAATATTGTAACAAGGGACACCATGTCATTTTTGTGTCCATTGCAATGTTAACGTTTATTCATATATTCTCACAGAATCAGCTGCGACATTTTCAACATGGCGGAGGCAGCAGGAACTAGCTCTCACACAGAAACAAACCCGCAAGTGGTGGACTTGGACAGTTTACCCGTTTTGCCTGAGACAGTTGAAAGACCAGAAGAGTTGCAGGCCGTCAAAATCATACCTATTGCGGACCCTCCGCGTGGCCACACCATGCCCGTGGGAAAGACTTCACATTGGTTTACCGAGGTAGCAGGACCCTTGGGGGAAGGAACGTATCTATGGGAATCAGAGTTGGACTACAATGGAAAGCAAGACAGATACCATTTCTTTACAAGAGAATTTGAGAAGTTACAAAATGCGGAAAGTCTACGTCCGATATGGGAAAAAGCCGGATTGAGTGCCTATTTCAGTGCCCGACTCCCAAAACCTGACTTCATGCGATGCTACTATCTCATCAACACCTTGACTCCAAATCCGAACCCAAAAGGTGCAAGCTCATTTGTGATTCCATCTCTGACAAAGGGGAATGAGCTCAAGAGGTTTAGGCTATCAAACAATTTGGTGAGAGAGGCTCTGGATATGCGCGGCATGCATATTCCTACAGAGAAGGTAACCCTAGTACCGGACTACATGAAGAATCGAAGTCTCACCAAACTCAAGGACATGGTATCCATGACGCCTAATATTGCAATACACCTTCGCATGTGCATGCAACACTTTGCTTTCCCGGCGCAGGATAGATTCACCATGCCGCACAAAAAGATTTGGTTTAGCCTGTATCTGGCAGAGACACAGAGCCTCACCATCAACCTACCCCACTGGATAATTGATCAGATACACTTAGCTCACAAACGCTGGCCGCGGAAGCAGGTTTTATATGGTTGCTGCGCTCTGACAAGAATCATTTATAGGTGTTTGGCTTATGACATTCCAATCCAACGAGCCCTGATGTGGAATCGGGTAGAGCAGTTTCGAGGCAGGACATCCACTGGACCCCCTTCTAAGAAGATGAGAGGCACGGTCCAAGTCCCATGTGCTCAACCACGTGGAGCCACCCTAACACCAGACGTCACCCCGCCACCCCGAAGAGTCTGACCATTCACACTCCGACTTCCAAGACGCAGCACGGATGGTTCCACCTTGATATTCCCTCCCATCCCAACGGATCTCGAATTTCCTAGTGGTGCACCTTTAGAAGAACTCACTAATGAAGACTTCGAACAACTATTACAAGATGTAGAGCTGGAGGCAGAAGAGGCACAACAAGCGGAGAATGTACAAATGCAGGCCACAACCTCCCAAGCACCTGTCACACCTGTTGAAGTGGAGGAAGAAGAGGACGGAGATGAAGAACAGGAGGATGATGAGGAGGAGTATGATCAAGAGCAACAAGAGGAGCAACAAGAAGTGCCAGAACTTGTAGGTGCACCTGCATATACAGCTCAACTACGAAGGCTATACGACACTATCAAAGCAGTACAAGAAAGGCATCAGCTCTCTCTGGTATCAGGTCAAGCTTTGATGCAAGAAATGCTATCAGATGAAGGAGTGGACCAACATTTCATTGACACCCTCAAATTAGTGTCAGACTCTTTAGGAGTTCCAGAGGTTGTCCACACCGCAGTCCGCCAGTCCGTAAGGTATGACAAACGCAGAGTGGACACGTTACCACGAGCAGGTAAGACTATCAAGATACCCGTCACAGAACCAGAAGTACCTATTGAGACCACAGCCACTCCCACAACCACCACTGACCTCTCCGCTGAAACCTTCGTTCAGACATCACCCATCTCACCCCAGCGTCCTCCATCACCACCTTCTCCACCCCCACCACCACCTCCCACCTCGGAAGAAACGACAGTCATCACCTCTACATTCACTTATAACCCATCATCAATCAAATCATTCTCATTTCGAGAACCCACCTCACAAGACACCCTCTTCTCCTTCGTCACCAATCCCTTGTACACTTCATCCTGTCTATCCTCTGAACCCATGACTGGCCATCCCATAATTACAAGTGTAGTTGGAAACCCAGCACCCACAGAAGGCACCCTGAGTTTCCCGACCTATCCCCCAATACGAGTACCTCCATTCCATGACCCTCACTTCCCAGCTGGCCCCTACACCTCTTTCAACCGGACCTCACCACCCCAATACCCGTCCTTTGTGGAGCAGTTCTTCCGCTCTCCAATGTTTCAAAGGCACCTTTCCCCGTTGTTCGCAACGACATCAATTTACACGAACACCACACTCACCTCACCTACCATACCCAACTACATGGTAGCCTCTATACACACCACTCTGTCTGACCCGATGGACATTTCACCCACCACAGCACCTCTCCCCACAATTCCACCCTCTCCCCCTCCACTACCCCCCACCTCACCACTCACATCATTGGCACACACAGCATTCACTACCCCCCTACCCAATCCCTCCTCCCTTGCATTTCAAACTTTTCCCCTTGCATCTCATAATGTAAATAGCACGTTCAACACATTACTTCAGTGTGCACATCAGCTACAACAAGACTACCATCAATTGGAAGAACGCACTGCTGCCCTCCAGGCAGAATCTCAACGTCTGCAAGCTAGAGTCACCACTCTTGAAGCTGACTACCAGACGCTCCTAACCGAGCATACCACACTACAACAGGCTCACTCCGAATTGGAAGCGAAGACATCAACTGTAGATGACCAAGCAGTCAAGGAACTAGAAACAGTGCTTCAAGCGCAAATGATATCTAACGCCACACTCAGACGCAACATTGGGCTATTAAGGAAGCATATGGCCGCAGCACTAGAAGAGAACAAACGACTTCAACAACAAAATCAAGACAACTTTGAAGCGGCTATGGAAGGAACCGTAGGAGCAACCATTAGCCCTACCAGATATAGAGCAGTTCCATCAGAAGACATCCGCATTTTACTTGAGGAGCATGCAAATTTCCTGGAGTCATATGAAAAACTAGAGACTGAATGTGCCGATCTAAAGAAACAGTTAGCCAGTGTACCCACTGCTCAACAGGAGCCGGTAATCTTGCAACAATCTACAGAAGAAATGGAGACCCTTCGGAAACAGATGGCCGAACTCCAAGCACGCCTCCTACCATATGAACGACCACCCTCGCCCATTGAAGAACCAGCACCTGAAACAGTAGTGGAAATCCCCGTCGAGGACAGCTACGAAGAGCCCTATGAGCCTATGCCGACGCCGGGTGGTCGAACTACAGAAGAAGGACAAGACACATTAGAAATTCAAGTTCCAGATTGGGTCAGAAGGGTCGAGAAAGTGGGTAAGACACATGATGATCGTGTGGCCGTGCAAATGCAATCTCTCACGAATCTGGAAGAAACGGTCCTTCGGTCTTCCTACTTTCAACAATTATCCCATCAACGGTTAATCACAACATCAGAATCGCAATACATGCCTTATTTTGTCTTACTACATGATTATAATGCAGAAGTCAAAAGACATACAGGGAAGGAGCCCACATTCGCTACTCAATTTGAGATAGGGGATTTACCGACCGATGCACGTGCTGGCTCGATTTTCCAACCTAATTGGCGTGCACGTTTACTCACCGATTACCCAGAGATGATGAGTACCTGGGCTACCATGCCACTCTATATCAAGTATAATCCATGCTATTGTCCAGTGGTACGTCGCAGATCCTGGCAAGCATTTGCAATCAAGGTACGCAACAATAAAGAGTGCTCGGCCTGGGTTAACTATCTGTATTTTGCTCCACCTCGAGGACCTCCAACCGTAGCCTACATGATATCAACAATTCGACACTGGTCTACACGTCTCAATAATGTACCCGACATCGCGGCGAAAATGTGTATGAAGATCTTTGAGCTCATGACCATTGTCTTCAAAACCTTTCGGAATGTCCAAGCTCCATACATCTCCGCCCCTGGATTCGCTCAAGGCAACAAGGATTTAGTCTACGACATGAGCCAAACCCCCTCGGTCACTGTCATCTTTGCTTGGCATGCACGAATCAAGTACTTGCCCGCATGCTTCAAGCAAACATTTGAGGAAATGTTCTCTACGGGCTTCTGGGAATACAATTCCGAAATTTTCATTCCCAGACCCACACACTTGCTACATCTATTCGCAGTAGAACAAGCGATCCATGCAGATCAATTACGTCTGCCACATCCGGACATTCCAGGACCAATCGATTGGGATCGTATGATGATAGATTTGGCCAGAGGACTACGCTTACAAGAACATCAGCTTGCCACTCAGGTTGTGGAATATTACATCCAACACTCCCAGCAACAAGGGTCTGTCAGGGACGACAGACGCGAGAAAGGGGGGGGGTGTTGAGAGCAGTATGGGCACCCAAGGACTGACTAGACAAGGAAGCCAGGGAACCCAAGGATTGACTAGACAAGGAAGCCAACGGAAAGAGTCAGAACAAGGTGAAGGAGTAAGTAGACAAAGCAGTCGACGCAAATCTGGCAGATAGGCCCTTCAATTTTTCCAATCTACATCTTTTAACAGTGATTCTTATCACTAACAATCATTGTAAATACCATTTCATATTTTTGTAGCTCCATTTTGTGCAAGCCAAGGAGTCCTTGAGCTTGAGGAGCCTTAGAAGTACCTACATATCAATTTTCGTATTTTTTAGACTCCGTTTGAGCCCTCAAATTGGCCCTGGAACCTAATTTTTAACTAGGCCGGACACTAGGTCTGGACAGGGCCAAAACCTAGTCAAAAACTATAAAAAGAGCTAGAGAGCTCATTTTTGAGGTTAGATTGTAATTGAAACGAACTTGTAAGAGCTTTTGAAAGTAATCTAAAGAACTCCATTGATTCTCTCTCTTTGTCTTGCCGTGTGTGCACGCGTGTGTGTATGTGTGTGCATGCTTGTGTGCTTCTCACTCACGCACTTGTGCCGCCACTTGCTTGAGGTCTTCATACCATCCTCACGTCTTCCCAGATTGACATTAAAGGAGCTGCTACTCATCACTGAGCAACATATATGTATATGTATAAAAATATGAATATTTATATGTATATGTATGTGCATATATGTATATGTATATGTATATGTATATGTATATGTATATGTATATGTATATGTATATGTATATGTATATGTATATGTATATGTATATGTATATGTATATGTATACGTATATGTATATGTATATGTATAGGTATATGTATATGTATATGGATATGTATATGTATATGTATATGTATATGTATATGTGTATGTATATGTATATGTATATGTATATGTATATGTATATGTATATGTATATGTATATGTATATGTATATGGATATGTATATGTATATGTATATGTATATGTATATGTGTATGTATATGTATATGTATATGTATATGTGTATGTATATGTATATGTATATGTATATGTATATGTATATGTATATGTATATGTATACGTACATGTATATGTATAAGTATATGTATACGTATATGTATATGTATATGTATATGTATATGTATACGTATATGTATATGTATATGTATATGTATATGTATATGTATATGTATATGTATATGTATATGTATATGTATATGTATATGTATATGTGTATGTCTATGTATATGTGTATGTGTATGTATATGTATATGTATATGTATATTTATATGTATATGTATATGTATATGTATATGTATATGTATATGTATATGCATATGTATATGTATATGCATATGTATATGTATATGTATATGCATATGTATATGTATATGTATATGTATATGTATATGTATATGTATATGTATATGTATATGTATATGTATATGTATATGTATATGTATATGTGTAGCTCAGTGATGAGTAGCACCTCCTTTAATGTCAATCCCAGAAGACTTGAGGATGGTATGAAGACCTCGAACAAGTGATGGCACAAGTGTGTGAGTGAGAAGCACACTAACATGCACACACATACACACACACGTGCACACAAGGAAAGACAAAGAGAGAAAGCAATGGAGTTCTTTAGATTACTCAAAAGTGCTCTTACAAGTTCAATTCTACAACAAGATAACCTCAAAAATCAGCTCTCTAGCTCTTTTTATAGTTTTTGACTAGCTTTGGCCGTGTCCAGACCTAGTTTCCGGCCTAGTTAGAAATTAGGTTCTAGGTCCTATTTGAGGGTTCAAACGGAGTCTAGAAAATATAAAAATTGATAGGTAGGTACTTCTAATGCTCCTCAAGCTCAAGGACTCCTTGTCTTGCACAAAATAGAGCTACAAAAATATGAAATGGTATTTACAATGGCTTTTAGTGATGAAAATCACTATTTTTGTAGGGATTTCTTCTTAAAATTTGACATACACTTCTTGGAGCTCCCTACTTGCTCCTTATTCTTGTGTGTCCACCCCTTTGATGTGCTCTTGTCCTTGACCTTCAACTTTATGGAGATTGATAGGTCTATTTGCCAGATCTTCTTTGACAGCTTTGCTTGCTTGGCCCTTCTCGTTGGCTTCCTTGTCTCATAAGTCCTTGACTGCCCTGACCACTGCCAACACTCCCCCCTCTCTCACATCTGTCGTCTCTGACAGACCCTTGTCTGGCTGAGCGTTGGACATAGTATTGAACCACATCTAAAGCAAGGTGATGTTCTTCCAACCGGAGCCCCCGTGGTAGGTCTGTTAACAAAGCGTCCCAATCTACTGGCCCTGGAATGTCCGGATGTGACAGCCGCAATTGATCTGAGTGTAAGGTTCTCTCCACAGCGAAGAGTTGGAGGAGATGTGAGGGCCTGGGAATGAATATTTCCGAGTGATATTCCCAGAACCCTATGACAAACATCTCCTCGAAAGTTTGTTTGAAGCAGGCTAGGAGGTATTTTATTCTTGCATGCCAAGCATATGTTACCTTGATTGAGGGGGTGGTGCTCATGTCATATACCACGTCTAGGTTGCCTGTAGTGAAGCCGACTCCTGAGAAATGTGGGTCTTTGATGTTTTTGAATGTTCAGAATGTGATCAGCATTAATTCAAAGATTTTCATGCACATCTATGCCATCACGTCAGGGGCATTCCAGAGTCTAAGGCTCCAATGACGGATGGTTGAAATCATATAAGCAACCGAGGGCAGTCCTTGTGGAGGTGCTAGATAGACATAATTCAACCACTTTGCACAGCCTTTGACGTTCTTGACAGTAATGGAAAACTCCGGCCACGTTTGTCTTCGGAGAACTGGAATGTAACATGGATTATACTTGATAAATAATGGCATGTTATTCCAGGTACGAAACATTTCTGGATAGGTCTCAAGAAGACAAATGCTCCAGGTGGGTTGAAAGGTTGACCCTTGTTTAACACGTTCAGGGAGATCATCGGGACCAAATTGAGTTGTGAAAGTCGAGGCTTTGCCACACCTTCGTTGAATCTCCGCATTGACTGCAACGCGATCTTCATGGGTTTTGGCGGGCTTTTGGAGTTTCTGAAGCCATTTGGGTGCTTCGACTTCCAGGGTGTCCATTCCTTCCGATTTTTGTTGGCCACCCGACATTGGCATAGGAACATATGGTTCCTCATACGACTCATCCACTTCGATGGGCACCAATTCTCTGGCTCTCGTTCCATAATTGGAAGGGTTGTTAATTGGAGAGGGTTGTCTTTCATACAGAAGTAGCTTCTTTTGCAATTCTTCCACCTGCTCTTTTAGCGCCTTTACCTCCTCTGAAGTCAATGCAGACTCTATGATCTTGGGTAGTTCTTCTTGCTCCCTTAGCTGGTGGCGGAGTGCATCTCGTTCCTTTTCCATATCATCATGTGCTTCCAACAGATCAGCATAGCTTTCCAGGATTGTTTTCATCGTATGTGAAGGGACTGCTTTAAATTGTTCTAGGTCGATCTCGTGGGGGGAGCCTTCCATAGCAGCTTCTAGGTTTTCTTCGTTCTACTTTTGGAGTCGTTTATTTTCTTCTAAGACTATAGCCATGTGCGTCGGTAATAATGTTAGGTTGCGTCGGACTTTGACATTCTTTGATTGATAGAGTTCAAGTAAAGCCATTAATTTCTTAACTTCGGAAGACTCGGATGGCTGAGGAGCTTGCAATAAGGTCTGGTGGGCATGTTCAAGCATAGTATATCGTTGATTGAAGTCAGCATTTTCTGCTTCTATAGTCGCAAGCCGCCTCTGTAGTTGTTGGTGGTCCGTGGTTAATTGTCGATGTCGATCTTTGAGAGTCTGATATTCACTCTGCAGTTGATATACACATTGATGTAAAGTAGAAAACACATTATTTACATTTAAAACTGCTTGGAAGGGAGAGGATGCAGGGGGGATGGGGAAGGGAAAGGGAATTGTGAATGAGGTGGAATCAAGTGGTGATGTGAGTGGAGGGGGTATGGGAGATTGTGGCTGTGTGGGGGGAGGGAGTGGTGTTATGGCTGGTGATGTTTCCATGGTGTCACAAGTATGTGTGACTGTGTAAATGGGGACATTGGGTGGGGTGGATGTGATGTTCGTGAACAGTGTTGTGAAGATGGGCATAGTAACCCCTCCAAGCTGGGGGCCTGAAGAGATAGGAATTCCCATAACATATGTGGTGATCGTGGATGTGGGGGTGGTCGTTTCATGGGGAGGAGTGCATTCTGCGTTAAGAGGTGAAGAGTGTGGTGATGGTGGTGCCTCATGGTGTTCTTCTGTTTGAGTAGTGTCTCCTGGTGTTGTGACATCTATGTGGATTTGTTTCCCAGAGCAAAGGGGACGAGTAGGCACTCGTTTCTCAAAGCGATGGATGTAAGCCATAGCTGAATGAATAGCTTCATCCACGATCAGTGCATCCGCGTGTAGGTTCAGGGATTCAATAAACATTTCGTCCACTCCTTCTTCTCCTAACATCTCACTTATTAGCATCTTTCCTGTTTCCAGCGACATCTTGTGATGCTCTTGGACTCTCTTCATAGTCCCATATAATCGTTTGATTTGCGCCATATATGTTGGTGCATTTGCTAGTTTTGTAATTTCTTCTTGCTCTTGGTCATGTTCCTCGTCAGCCTCCTCTTCGTCAGTCTCTTCTTTAGCTTGCAAATGAGACCAAATAAGTACCTATGTGCTTTGGAGGTTATGATTCAAACAATTAGATCAAAACAGATAACTTCACAATTAGCTAGTGATCAAAACTTGCTATTTTGGTATTGACACCTGTTGGATCTTTTGCTCAGTGCTCACAGTACAGTAGCAATTTACCAAATTCCTTTTGAGAGAATCAAATTACCTTAGATGGCTAATGATTGCAAGTCTAATCATAAAAAAGGATGAACTATACTCTGAGAAATTAATTTAGCAACCAAAGGCTTATCCCCGACTTTTTAGGGATTGAGCAGAGAATGACCAGAGAGCACTTGGATGCAGATTTCTCCCACTTTGCTGAAGCAAATGCCTTCAAAATTTTGATAGCTTAAAATAGACTCTGAGCTGGTTCCAAGAAGCTATAGAACATGAAGAACGATGGAGAGATTACTCAGATATGGTTATGCAAAGTTCACTATTCTGAGTAGACATAGCAAAGAAGTCAACAGATGTGATCAATGAAATGTATGTATTATAGCACATGATTTTAGAAGATCATTGGCATTATGATGATGCCCAATGATAGTGGGATGATTGAGCTATAGTTTATGCTCTTCAACCTCTACAAATGATCAGAAAATGAGCTCCAAGAAGATGTATCTAGCCCACAAGATTTACAAGGTTTTTTATAAGTGTTTTCCTTCAAATTTGATTTTGAATTTCAAATTAGTCTCCACCTAAAGTGATTCCTCTAAATGAGGAGATATTCTCTCATGAGAAATTTGTAACTCAACCTTCTCCTAACTCCACGAATTTATTGGCTTTACAAGATTCTTAATGATTTAATCATTTATATATGGTAAATGATCCAATGTTACAAGCAATGATTCATATGCTTCATCAAGTGATAGCACACTCTTCCTTTCATGCCTAGCCAAGTGTGAAGGCTTGTGTGCTTGCACCAACAGATCCCCTTCAAGTCAAACATCTTGGCTTTCATTTCTTCAGGAGTCTTCTTGAATGTCTTGCAATCCAATCATAGATTTGAACTTGGAAAGTTTAGTACCATCAAGTGCTTTGGTTAATAAATCTCCGCATTGCATGTTTGTAGATACATATCCCAACTGAATCTCCTTTCTCAATAGCTTTTCTCTAACATAGTGATAATGTAGTTATATATGCCTCGTTCTTGCATGATAGATGGGATTGGATGCAAGATGCAAAGAACTTGTATTGTCACCAAAAATCATAGGTGAGTGAGTATGAAGTCCCAAATATGAGTATAATAATCTAATCCAAATTTCTTCTTGTGTAGCATTTGCTAATCCCCTGTATTCAGCCTTTCTTGTGTAGCATTTGCTAATCCCCTGTATTCAGCCTCTGTTGAAGATAGAGCAATAGTAGGTTGCTTCTTGGAAGACCATGAAATGGGCTTATCACCTGCAAAAGAAAGATATCTAGATTTACTCCTTCTATCATCTTTACAATCTGCCCAATCTGCATCGGAGTATAGCTTAATATCCAAATCTGATGTGTATGGAAAGTATAGACCTTGATTTTGAGTACCCTTGACATACTTCAAAATCCTTTTAGGAGCTTCCAAGTGAGGTGCTCTAGGTTTATGCATGAGTTGACTTAGAACACTTACTCCATAAGATATGTCAATCCTTGTCAAGGTTGCATAGTTTAGACTTCTAACTATGCTCTGATATCCAGCAATGTCTTCAAGCAAATCACCTTCATGAGCACTTTATTTATGATTCACCTCCATAGCGGTGCTAGCTACCTTTGCATTCTCCAAGTGGAACTTCTTCAACATGTCCTGCACATATTTCCATTGAGTGATATAAATTTGAGAGTTAGTATAGACTAACTTAAGTCCACGAAAATACTTTAGAAACCCTAGGTCATTGATTTTGAACTCCTACATCATTTGGTTTTTTATTTGTTTGATGCCATTGGCATCACTACCTATCAGGATGATGTCATCAGCAAATACACATAAATATATCAACGTTGAATTATTTCTCTTGACAAACAGAGAAGAATTTGCTTTGCTCATCTTGAATCTTTGATCTTGAAATTATGTAGTTAACTTATGGTTCCATGCCTTAGGTGCCTGCTTTAAACCATAAAGAGCTTTGTTCAATTTGCACACATAATTTACCTTGCTTGGGTCTTCATAGCAAGGAGGTTGAGCCATGTAAACCTCCTCTGAAATCCATCCATTGAGAAAAGCATTTTTAAGAGCCAACTCATACATATTCCAATTCCTAGATGCAGCCACACTTACCAATACTCTGATGGTTGGCATTTTAGCCAGAGGTGAAAATGTCTCTTCATAATCAACTCCTTGGGTTTGTGCAAAACCCTTTGCCACAATTCTAGCTTATACCTGTTTATGGATCCATCTGAGTTCCTTTTCATTTTGTAAATCCATCTAGAACTAATTATCGACATTGATGCCTTCTTGGGTACTAGTTCCCAAGTATCATTCTCTTGGAATGCTTCAATTTCTTCATCCAGAGCCTCCTTCCATTCTGCCTTGGCACTTATTTCTTCATATGAAGAAGGTTCCTCAAGTGATAAATCTTTAGCAAGATAAATGGAATGCTTAGTAATCAATGAAGTATCATACCCATATCTGATTGGCTTCTTACTCTCCCTTTGTGATCTCATTTTCCAAGTTGGTGTCCTCATCATCTAATATGATGTCTTCAATTGTGCTAGGCTCCTCCTTCGTGAGGCTTGGAAATTCCTCTTCCAAGTCATATGTCAACTTGACCTTCCTGCATTCACTTTCAAACCAAGAATCATTCTCATCAAACACTACATCTCTACTGACCATAAATCCTTTGTTGGATGGATTATAAAACCTGTATCCTTTCTGATTTAAATCATACCCTATGAAGATGCACTTCTCTACCTTAGGGTCTATCTTACCTCTTATTTGAGATGGAACATGCACATAAGCAACTCATCCAAATATTCTACAATGATCAAGTGATGGCCTCCTACCATGTCATCCTTCATATGGGGTCATCCCATCAAGAGATTTGGATGGTAACCTGTTAATAAGATAAGTGGCAGTAGATACACTTTCTGCCCACAAATAATTAGGCAATTTCTTTTCATTAAGCATTGATCTAGTTGCTTTCACAATCAAGTTGTTTCTCCTCTCTGCTACCCCATTTTGCTCAAGGGTATACCTTGTAGTAATCTCCCTTTTGATACCTCTGTCCTGTAAAAATGCATCAAACTCATTTGAGAAGTACTCACCTCCTCCATCTGACCTTATCCACTTTAGACTTCTTCCTGTTTGATTTTCCACAAGTGCAAGATACTTCTTGAAGCAACTGAACACTTCATCTTTATGTTTCATAAAGTACAAGATAGTCCATCTACTGAAATCATCAATGAATGACACATAATACCTTGAGCCTGAAATTGAAGGGTCCTTGCTTGGTCCCCATACATATGTGTGGACAAGTTCCAAGTGATCCTCATGCATATAGCCTTTCTTTGTGAAGGGTAATCTGTGTGATTTACCAAACTGACAAGCACCACATTTATAGATCATGCGTTGCTTGGATACATTAGGTATCCCAAACACACATTGATCTCTACATATTTTCTTCAAGGTTCTCTCACCAATATGCCCTAATCTTTTATGCCAAATCTCAAGCTCAGACAATGTTTGATCCTTGTAATTATAAAGTGCAATATTTCTACTGTCCTCAAGTTCAAATGTAAATAATCTACTTGTTTCTTCTCCCTTGGAAATTTTCTTTATTCCATGTTGGGGGTCCTCCACAAAAGCTCCATATTTGTTGAGCCTAACCTGCAAACCCTTTTCCTCTATCTGTCCAACACTCATCAGATTCTTGGTGATAGTAGGTACATAAAGAACCCTGCTCAACATATTTCTATTCCCATCAGAGGTTTTGACATTTCCTACCTTGACCGTTGAATGATTGGTTTCATCACCTGTTTGTACTTGGTGCTTTCCCTTGGGCTCCTCAAGATCAGAAAGAAGAGCTACATTGCCTGCTACATGGTTTGAACATCCTAAGTCAATATAGAAGAGGCGCTCATCATTCATACCTTATTTTGAAGTCATATTCATAATGAAAACAAAATCCTCTTGATCCTCAGTGTAATTGTTGAAGTCCTTTCTTGGTTTGTATCCTCCTTGATAATTGTTGTTGTAATTGTTGTTGTCGCCATGGTTGTAGCCTTGATTATGGTTGAACCTTCCTTTTGATTGTGAGTAGCCACCTCTTTGAAATCCTCTTCCTCTCTGATTCTTGAAGTTCCTATAGAACTCATTTGTAGTGTGATTAGACAGTCCACATATGTTGCATGGCGAAGAGTTGAAAGATCTCCCCCTACCTTACTTACCTCCTTTGCCCCTTCCTCTTGAATTCTTACCTCTCCCTGCATAGTTAGCTTGAGAATTAGTGCCTTCATTATCTACTTTCTTGCTCTTCCCTTTATCTTTAGACTTTCCTTTATCTGTGTATTGGGCAGAAGAGTTGTTACCTCTTGAAGGTTCTCCATTTTTGTTGATCTTGGCTTCATGGGTAAAGAGTTTTCCCATGAGTGTGGTAAGATCTGGAATCTGCATGTCCATGTATAAGTCCATAGCAGTTGTGTAGGCTTCCCACTTATCATCTGCCTTGATGCCATTGATTATTGTCTCACTATTTGCTCCTCTTCAATCTCCTCTCCTATGCTTGCCAAATGATTAGCTCCTCTTCAATCTCCTCTTGATCCTCAGTGTAATTGTTGAATTCATTTCTTGATTTGTATCCTCCTTCATAATTGTTGTTGTAGCCATGGTTGTAGCCTTGATTATGGTTGAACCTTCCTCTTGATTGTGAGTAGCCACCTCTTTGAAATCCTCTTCCTATCTGATTCTTGAAGTTCCTATAGCACTCATCTATAGTGTGATTAGAAAGTCCACATATGTTGCATGGGGAAAAGTTGAAAGATCTCCCCCTACCTTGCTTACCTCCTCTGCCCCTTCCTCTTGAGTTCCTACCTCTCCCTGCATAGTTAGCTTGAGAAGTAGTGCCTTCATCTTCTACTTTCTTGATCTTCCCTTCATCTTTAGGCTTTCCTTTATCTATATATTGGGTAGAAGAGTTGTTACCTATTGAAGGTTCTCCATTTTTGTTGAGCTTGGCTTCATGGGTAAAGAGTTTTCCCATGAGTGTGGTAAGATCTGGAATCTGCATGTCCATGTATAAGTCCATAGCAGTATGTAGGCGTCCCACTTATCATCTGCCTTGATGCCATTTATTATTGTCTCACTATTTGCTCCTCTTCAATCTCCACTCCTATGCGTGCCAACTGCTTAGCTACATCTTTAACCTTGGTCACAAACTCTCAAACATTGTGCTTGGGTTGCTTCCTTTGAGTAGTAAACTCAATCCATAATTGATTTTTTCTAGCTCTTGTGTTGGAAGAAAAATATGAAGACAATGTATCTCAACTCTCTTGGGAAGTTTTACAATTCCTAATGTGAGGAAGAAGGAAGTCAAAACTAGAGTTAAGTAGATATGACCTTGCTAAAGCATCTTTGGCACACCATGAGTTGAGTCTTTCTAGCTCCTTGTAGGTTGACCTTTGCTTCTGAATATGGGCATCTCCTCATCTCTTGATATGTATCCATGGAGACTCCTTCCTTGTAAATATGTCTTCATCCTCAAGGACCATGCAGGATAGTTATTCGTGTCCAACTTGTCAATAAAAGAAGGGAAACCATCACCCATTTTACCTCAACTTGCTCATATACCATTGTTGGAAGACATGGATTGATACCTCAAGGAAGTGAGGTGGTACTACCAAAACCTGCTTTGTTCATGCCCTATTTCACTTCAGGGTTATGTAATAGGTCCTTTTAGCTTGCAAATGACACCAAATAAGTACCTATGTACTTTGGAGTTGATGCTTCAAACAGATCAAAATAGATATCTTCACAATTAGCTAGTGATCAAAACTTGCTATTTTGGTCTTGACACTTGCTGGTTCTTTTGCTCAATGCTCACAGTACAGTAGCAATTTATCAAAATCCTTTTGAGAGAATCAAACTACCTTAGATAGCTAATGATTGCAAGTGGAATCATAAAAAATGATGAACTATACTGTGGGAAATTAATTTAGTAACCAAAGGCTTGCACCGGACTTTTTAGGGACTGAGCAGGGAATAACCAGAGAGAACTTCGACATATATTTCTCCCAATTGGCTGAAACAAATGCCATCAAATTTTGATAGCTTAAAGTAGACTTTGAGCTGGTTCCAACAAGCTATAGAACATGAAAAATGATGGAAATATTACTGCAATATGGTCATGCAAAGCTCATTGTTCTCAGTAGACATAGCAATCAACAGATGTGATCAATGAAATGTATGTATTACAACTCATGATTCTACAAAATCATTGGCATTATGATGATGTGCAATAATAGTGGCATGAGTGAGCTACAGTGTATGCTTCTCAAACTCTACAAATGATCAGAAGAGGAGCTCCAAGAAGAGGCATCTAGCCCGCATGATTTACAAGCTTTTTTATAAGTGTTTTTCTTCAAGTTTGAATCTGAATTTTAAATTAGTCTCCACCTAAAAGTTATTCCTCTAAATGAGCATATATTCTCTCATGCAAAATTCGTAACTCAACCTTCTCCTAACTCCATGAATTTATTGGCATTATAAGATTCTTAATGATTTAACCATTCACATATGGTAAATGATCCAATGTTACAAGCAATGATTCAGATGCTTCATCAAGTGATAGCACATTCTTCCTTCCATGCCTAGCCAAGTATGAAGGCTTGTATACTTGCACCAAAATATATGTGTATGTATATGTATATGTATATGTATATGTATATGTATATGTATATGTATATGTATATGTATATGTATATGTATATGTATATGTATATGTATATGTATATGTATATGTATATGTATATGTATATGTATATGTATATGTATATGTATATGTATATGTATATGTATATGTATATGTATATGTATATGTATATGTATATGTATATGTATATATGTATATGTATATGTATATATGTATATGTATATGTATATGTATATGTATATGTATATGTATATGTATATGTATTGTTAAGGAAACACTCACGAATTTGACACAATAAACAAGACAGAAACGGAATCTTCAGAAAATCGGTGCACAGGTGTACAGTATGCGAAGTTAGTGCGCGGTGTCCGCACAACAGAGCAATTAACCGCGGCGGGCGCGTAAGGCGCGCATAACGCGAATTGAAGAATGACAGGGCAGAAGAGCGCCAAAGAAATTGTATATATATACAGCAAGATTTGAAAAAAAAAAAAAGCAGAGAAGTGAGAGAGGGAATCGTAGATGATACACAGAGGAGAACGAGAGACTGAGAGAAGACGCCATAGATCGCGTATGAGTGAAGAGAGATTTAGAAGCTCTCAGAAGACGCCATAGATCGCGTATGTACAGATGAATAACACAAACCTGAAGTGTCGGGTCTTTTCATCTGAAGAGAGATGGTAATAAGAAACTACTCACTGTAGGAGAGTTTCTGTAACTTGAGCAAGAAGAGGCCAAGCTTACTTGTACACATCTTCTCTAATCGAAAACACATGTTCATGTGGATGTCTGTGCGCAATCTTTACTTGTGAAGAATCTGAAGTTATTTCGTGTTACGGTAGGAAGCTTAGTTTATCGTTTGCTGTCACGACTCGTTACTAAACGTGCTTCAGTACCTTCTCTGTAAACGCATGTTTCGGCGTATAACAGTTTACTCAGTAAACATATTTCAGTAATTTTTCTGTCAGTTACAGTTTCTCAGAAAACAAGTTTTTTCGGTAAATCAACGAAGTATAACTCATAGCAGAGTTCGAAGCGTTGTATGAGAAATAGCTCATCTTGTAGCTAGACGTCTCTACTTTAAGTTGATCACAGTTTCCGGTGGAATGAAGATGTACACACAGTACAAAAGTTAACCGGAAAGTAGCAGTTCAGAACTGTGAAGTTTCCAGAAGGAAGTTCATTCGGTGAAGGAAACTCACACCCCACTTCCTTACTTCACGTAAGCTCATCTGAAGCAATTACAAGCAGAACTAAGTTTATTTCGGTGAAGTTCCGGTACGATTACGATGTCAGTCCAGTAACAGTCTGGTGAAGTTCCGGTGGAACTTGTGTTGCAGGATAACGCAGTTAAAGCGACGCTAATTAGGCTGAGCTACTGTTGATTACAGAGGCGTTCTGAATCACTCTAGTTTAGCATTCTATTGCGGTGGCGCGGCAATTTCCGCAGGCCTGACAGAGTTCACGCCTTGTCGCGAAATCCACCTTCAGGGCGAAAGTATTTCCACAACAGTAGGCGTTAGAGCCGAAGGTTTTCACCAACAACATCCGAATTCAAATCGCCCACATGTATATGTATATGTATATGTATATGTATATGTATATGTATATGTATATGTATATGTATATGTATATGTATATGTATATGTATATGTATATGTATATGTATATGTATATGTATATGTATATGTATATGTATATGTATATGTATATGTATATGTATATGTATATGTATATGTATATGTATACGTATACGTATATGTATATGTATATGTATATGTATATGTATATGTATATGTATATGTATATGTATACGTATATGTATATGTATAGGTATATGTATATGTATATGTATATGTATATGTATATGTATATGTATATGTATATGTATATGTATATGTATATGTATATGTATATGTATATGTATATGTATATGTATATGTATATGTATATGTATATGTATATGTATATGTATATGTATATGTATATGTATATGTATATACATATACATATATACATATGTATATGTATATGTATATGTATATGTATATGTATATGTATATGTATATGTATATGTATATGTATATGTATATGTATATGTATATGTATATGTATATGTATATGTATATGTATATGTATATGTATATGTATATGTATATGTATATGTATATGTATATGTATATGTATATGTATATGTATATGTATATGTATATGTATATGTATATGTATCTGTATATGTATATGTATCTGTATATGTATCTGTATATGTATATGTATATGTATATGTATATGTATATGTATATGTATATGTATATGTATATGTATATGTATATGTATATGTATATGTATATGTATATGTATATGTATATGTATATGTATATGTATATGTATATGTATATGTATATGTATATGTATATGTATATGTATATGTATATGTATATGTATATGTATATGTATACGTATATGTATATGTATATGTATATGTATACGTTTACGTATACATATATGTATACCTATACGTATATGTATATGTATATGTATACGTATACGTTGTTAAAAGTCAAGCTTCAAGCTAAAAATTCGTGGGGAATCTTTTATGGACATGTGGAGCAATCAAAGGAAGCCAAAAGCCACGAGATTCCATCAAGAAAAGTCACTCAACCACTCCCCAAGTCATCTCAACTAATTCCTCCAAGTTAGGAGGCTGATTTGGAAAGGTAGTTCCTAGATTTTAGGGGCACACCTCTCACTATAAAAGGAGCATGTATACCGACTTCTTTTGGGCCATCTTCTTGGAGTTTTAGCTCATGTAAAGTGAGCACTAAGTGCTGGAGTTGTGATAAGCAAGCCCCTTGCTTAAGCAACCCCCTTGCTTGCTTGTTTGTTTTCTTTTAGTAGGCATATCTATGTGTGTGCGCAGGCAGTGTTGCAACTCTCTACCCCTGAGTTGTTAGCATTGGTTCTCCCTCATATGGTATCCATTTGATGTAATTCTTGTCTCATTGGATAGCTATAAGAGTCTATTTTATGCTTACCAATTCTCTGGAGCATTCTCTGAGTAAGCTGGGAGCAACATTCATTTTAGTGAAGTTGTGTGATTGATATCTCTCTCTTTGTGTAGGCTCTGTTGGAAATATTTTGCTCTCTGTTGTAAGGGCTAGTTATCCTTCTCTATGTATCCATTTTCTATGATTTTGGTGTCATTGGGTAGCTATTAGAGTCCTCTAAAGTTGACATAAGTTTGAGATTCATTCTCTGTATAATCTCTGAGAAAAGTTTGCTGGAGTGAAGTGAGGTCTCTGCTTGACTAGCAGTTGTGAGCATTCAACTAGCTCATGTTGTAGACATTGTTTCTCTTTGTGTAAGCATCCATTTCAAGTGAAATTTGTTTTGTTGGAAAGCCCTTGGTGTCTACTACAGGTCTACAAAAGCTCACTGGAGTTCTCTGCATAAGCTCTGAGTAAGAGCATTTTTGGTGTGCAGAGGTCAAAGAAGGATACCTGTGGAGGTCATTCGCGCTTCATCGTTGCTTAGGGGTTGAGATACTTCCCCCATCAGTGGTATCAGAGCATTTGGGCATCTTGGAGGTATCACATACAAGCAAGAAGACCTCTTGGAGTTGGTGGTTGAAGAGTTGCATCAACAAAAGCTTCTTGGAGGTAGCTCACATCAAGGGGGAGCTATTCTACTCAAATTTGCAAGAGCACAAGGTGTCCATCTAAGGAAAGCTTTGGATTCAGGTAACCTTAGAGCCTCATTTTCATTTTACACACATTGGAGCATTAGCCAAGGGCTAGGTCAAGTATCAAAGACTAGATATGGGAGACTTCAACACTCAAATTGAAAAGCTAGACAAAGGTAACTATCAACCATGGAGATTTAGGGTCTCCAACTATCTTATGGGCAAGGGCCTTTGGGGGTTGATTAGTGGAAGTGAACCAAGACCTAGGTTGGATGAGAATCCAACCAATGACCAGAGAAGGGCCTTTAGGGAATGGAATGAAAGAGACAAGAGGGTTATCTTTATTCTTTCCCAACACATTAGCAATAGCATGATCGGCCATATCCAAGACCTGGATTCAAGCATGAAGGTATGGGAGACACTTGAAAGGCTTTATTCAACAAGCACCAAAGCAAGGAAGATCCAACTCAAGAATGAGCTCAACAACCTTAGGAAGAGCTCAGGGAGTAGCATAAATGACTACATACTTAAGGTCAAGGAGTTATCAGATGCATTGGGATCCATTGGAAGCCACGTAGACGATGACGATCTTGTGGCTTATACTCTCAATGGTTTGAGAGATGATGAGAAGTGGAAACCCTTTACCACTTCAGTTTATGTAAGGGATAATCTTCCCGATTTTGAGCAATTGGTTGCTCTCATGGTCACCGAAGAAATGAACATAGGTGGAAGTTCAACTAAAAGCAAAGATGCACAAGTTTTCTATGCAGGTAATCAAAGGGGCAAAGGAAGACAAGGACAAGGAAGGGGCAAAGGAAGGTTTGGAGGAAGGCAAGGCCACTCAAGAAATCAAGGACATGACCAAGGCACCTCATCACAAAGAGGGAGAGGAAGATCAAGAGGAAGAGGAGGACGACATCAACAAAACAGGAATCAAGATGGCGAAGGATGTTACATATGTGGCAAGTTTGGCCACTATGCTAGAGATTGCTACCAAGGAGGAAACCAAAGGAACTATAATCAAGGTTCTTCATACAAAGGCCAAGGTAATTATGCTTCTACAAGTTCAGAAAATGACAATCTCTTGATGATGCACATGAATGGGAATTCAAGCAAAGTAGATAACACTTGGTATATTGATAGTGGATGTAGCAACCATATGAGTTGCAATGCTTCTTGGTTTACTAATCTACATGTTCCCAAAGGTAAAGGACATGTAGAAACAGGTGATGATACAGCCCATGAGATCTCCCATGTTGGAGATGTAGCTTTGGATGACAAGGAGGAAGGAAGATGTCTCAAGGATGTCTTGCATGTACCTACCATCACAAAGAACTTGGTGTCCGTTGGGCAAATGGTTGAAAGAGGCTATCAAGTAAGGTTCAACAAAGGTGGATGCTTTGTGGAGAACCCTAAGCAAGGTTACAAGGTCATAGCAAGAGGAAAGAAGCAAGGGAGACTCTTCACTTTGGAGGTAAATTCTCATTCTACTCAACATGTCTACTTCACATATGGAAACAAGAGGATTTCGGAGTTGGACTTGTGGCACAAGAGGATAGGTCACATCAACATACAAAGAATGAAGGAAATGCAATTCAAGAGGCTGGTTGAAGGTCTTCCCAACTTCCAAGGACAAGGTATGAAGCATTTATGTGAATCTTGTCAACTAGGGAAGCAAGCGAGACTTCCATTCAAGAAGAGTGGCTACATAAGCCAACATCCATTGGAGTTGATACATACAGATGTGTGGGGGCCAACGAAAGAGCAATCCATTGGAGGTAACAAGTACTTTGTCACTTTTATAGATGATTGCACAAGGATGGTTTGGGTTTATTTCATCAAAAACAAATCAGATGTGTTTACATGTTTCAAAGCATTCAAGGCAATGGTAGAGAAGGAAACAGGTACATATATCAAGAAGCTAAGGTCCGATGGAGGGGGAGAATATTTCTCAAATGCGTTTTCTGATTTTTTAATGGATCAAGGCATCAAGAGGCAAGTAACATGCAGGTACACACCCCAACAAAATGGAGTAGCAGAGAGAAAGAATAGATACATTGCCGAGATCGCTAGAGCAATGCTTAATGAGATGAATGTACCTAACATGTTTTGGAGTGATGCAGCAAATACCGCCGTGTATCTAATGAATAGGGCTCCTACCTCAGGGATCCATGGCTTGACACCATATCAAGCCTATTATGGTAAGAAACCTGATCTTTCCCACTTGAAGATATTTGGATGTACTTGTTATGTACATGTGCCAAGTGAATTGAGGAACAAGCTACAACCAAAGGCAGAAAAGTGTGTGTTTCTAGGATATTCAAATGATCATAAAGGTTACAGGTGCTTCAACCCAAATACAAAGGACTTGAGGATATCAAGGGATGTAGCATTTGATGAGCTACTCCCTTGGTATAAGAAGTATGATTGTATGCAGGACTATGAAGAAGAAAAGCATGGACATGATGAAGAACAAATCGACCTAGAGCTAAGCGGCCCAAGGTGTTCCATCGATGAAGATAGTTCAAGCATGAACTCACCATGGAGGGGGAGATCTTCATCAAGCTATGAAGCACAATCAATCAACAAAGGCAAAGCAACATTGGTGGAGTTGGATGAAGAAGGTAATGAAGTTGAAGATGATGAAGGACACATGATGGAGAAAGAAGCCACGTCAAAGAAAGAGATCAAGTTCCCAAGGCAAAGGAGGTTTATTCCTCCAAAAGGTGAAGAAAGGAAGTCTTCTAGAGTTAAGTATCCAACTCAAAGGTTTACTTATGATTCATACATGGCAACACATTATGCATATATGAACAAAGTAGTAGAAGATCATGAGCCCGATTGCTATGAAGATGCAAGCAGGTACACCGAATGGAAAGAGGCAATGCAAGAAGAGATCGACGCACTTGAGGAAAATCAAACATGGACTCTAGTGCCCAAGAAGGAGAACATGAAGGTAATAGGTAATAAGTGGGTGTATAAAGTAAAGAGGAATTCAGATGGATCTATTTCTAGGTTCAAAGCAAGATTGGTGGCTAAGGGTTTTGCACAAACCTATGGAGTGGACTTTGAAGAGACATTCAGCCCCGTGGCAAAGATGAGCACCATTAGGACACTCATTGCAATGGCTGCTAGCAAAGGATGGAAGCTCTTCCAATTGGATATCAAGAATGCCTTTCTCAATGGAGACTTGGAAGAAGAGGTATACATGGAGCAACCACTAGGTTTTGTTCATAAAGAGTTTCCACATCATGTTTGTAGGTTGAAGAAGGCACTTTATGGCCTAAAGCAAGCTCCAAGGGCTTGGAACCAAAGATTGGTGGACTATTTGATCAAATGTGGTTACAATCAATGCAAGGCGGATCCATCTCTCTTCATCAAACAAAGAGGAGAACTTGTGGTCTACATGTGTGTGTATGTAGATGATCTTATCATTACACGTAATGATACAAAGGGCATTGAGGAGATCAAGGCAAAGCTTGGAAAGGAGTTTAGGATCTCTGATCTTGGAGATCTTAGGTATTTTCTTGGCATTGAAGTTGTATACAAAGAAGAAGGTATTATGCTCATACAAAGGAAGTATATTCTAGACCTACTTGAGAGGTTTGGGATGCTACATTGCAAGCCTATTTCAAATCCCATGGAAGTTAATGTAAAGCTAAGCTCCATTGATGGAGAGCCATTAGAGGATGTAACTTTGTATCGATCTATTGTAGGCTCTTTCAATTATGCCACAATAACCAGGCCTGACATAGCATATGGAGTTGGAGTGTTATCACAATTTATGCATAGTCCAAGGACTACACACTTGCAAGCTGCAAGAAGAATGTTGCGATATCTCAAAGCCACTATAAATGAAGGATTGTTCTACTCATTTGATGATGATATGCAGGTCAAAGCTTATTCCGATGCCGATTGGGCTGGTTCGAAGGAAGATAGAAGGAGTACAAGTGGTTACCTAGTCATGCTAGGTAGCAAGATCATCTCATGGATTTCAAAGAAGCAACCCACGGTGGCATTATCTTCCACCGAGGCTGAGTATAGAGCTTTGGCTCAAGTCACATGTGAGCTAATGTGGATTAAGAAGTTATTTATGGAGCTTAATTTGCAGGTTGACACATATCCAATTTTTTGTGACAACATGAGTAGCATTCATCTAGCATCGAACCCTGTCTATCATGCTAGAACCAAGCATATTGAAGTGCACTATCACTTCATAAGGGAAAAGGTGATATCCAAGGAAGTTTCAGTACATCATATTGGTACTAAGGACCAAGTTGCGGACATGTTTACAAAGGCTTTGGATGGGATGAAGATTTCAAAATTCAAGCAATGCATCAACATGAAGGAGCTTGGATGAGGATGAAGAATTGAAGCTTGAGGGGGAGTGTTAAAAGTCAAGCTTCAAGCTAAAAATTCGTGGGGAATCTTTTATGGACATGTGGAGCAATCAAAGGAAGCCAAAAGCCACGAGATTCCATCAAGAAAAGTCACTCAACCACTCCCCAAGTCATCTCAACTAATTCCTCCAAGTTAGGAGGCTGATTTGGAAAGGTAGTTCCTAGATTTTAGGGGCACACCTCTCACTATAAAAGGAGCATGTATACCGACTTCTTTTGGGCCATCTTCTTGGAGTTTTAGCTCATGTAAAGTGAGCACTAAGTGCTGGAGTTGTGATAAGCAAGCCCCTTGCTTAAGCAACCCCCTTGCTTGCTTGTTTGTTTTCTTTTAGTAGGCATATCTATGTGTGTGCGCAGGCAGTGTTGCAACTCTCTACCCCTGAGTTGTTAGCATTGGTTCTCCCTCATATGGTATCCATTTGATGTAATTCTTGTCTCATTGGATAGCTATAAGAGTCTATTTTATGCTTACCAATTCTCTGGAGCATTCTCTGAGTAAGCTGGGAGCAACATTCATTTTAGTGAAGTTGTGTGATTGATATCTCTCTCTTTGTGTAGGCTCTGTTGGAAATATTTTGCTCTCTGTTGTAAGGGCTGGTTCTCCTTCTCTATGTATCCATTTGCTATGATTTTGGTGTCATTGGGTAGCTATTAGAGTCCTCTAAAGTTGACATAAGTTTGAGATTCATTCTCTGTATAATCTCTGAGAAAAGTTTGCTGGAGTGAAGTGAGGTCTCTGCTTGACTAGCAGTTGTGAGCATTCAACTAGCTCATGTTGTAGACATTGTTTCTCTTTGTGTAAGCATCCATTTCAAGTGAAATTTGTTTTGTTGGAAAGCCCTTGGTGTCTACTACAGGTCTACAAAAGCTCACTGGAGTTCTCTGCATAAGCTCTGAGTAAGAGCATTTTTGGTGTGCAGAGGTCAAAGAAGGATACCTGTGGAGGTCATTCGCGCTTCATCGTTGCTTAGGGGTTGAGATATTTCCCCCATCATACGTATACGTATATGTATATGTATATGTATATGTATACGTATACGTATACGTATATGTATATGTATATGTATATGTATACGTATATGTATATGTATATGTATATGTATATGTATATGTATATGTATATGTATATGTATATGTATATTTATATGTATATGTATATGTATATGTATATGTATATGTATATGTATATGTATATGTATATGTATATGTATATGTATATGTATATGTATATGTATATGTATATGTATATGTATATGTATATGTATATGTATATGTATATGTATATGTATATGTATATGTATATGTATATGTATATGTATATGTATATGTATATGTATATGTATATGTATATGTATATGTATATGTATATGTGTATGTATATGTATATGTATATGTATATGTATATGTGTATGTATATGTATATGTATATGTATATGTATATGTATATGTATATGTATATTGTTGGGAAAGATGGATGGATGCACCAAGAGACTGAGTAGGTACTGCTAAACCTGCTTTGCACCAGCCCTCTTTAGCTTCAGATTTGATTAGTAGACTTCCTTAGCTTCCCAGTGACACCAAGAAATATCCTATGTCCCTTGGAAATGTTGTATGTAATGATTGAATCAAAATAGATAACTTTGGAAGTCACAAAGTCAAGAAAACTTTCTATTTTGGTCTTAACACCTGCTCAATGTTTTGCTCAGTGTGACCAGCACAGTAGCAATTGATAAAATTCCTTCTAGGGGTATTTAATTAGCTTAGTAAGCTAACATTTGCAAGTGGAATGATGTAAAATAATAAACTATGCTAAGAGAAATTAATTTAGCAAGATTTGGTATACCCCCGACTTTTTTGGACTGTAGCAATGATAGACCAGTGAGCACCTCGACGACAATTTCTCTGAATTGGCTGAATGAAATCACTTGAAACTTTGTCAGCACGTAGATCACTTTGAGATGAAGCCAACAAGTTTTGAATCACTGAATTTGGTGGAGTATTGACTGAGATATGCCCTTGACAAGTTGACAGACTTTGGAGTAGACAAGCAATGAACAAAGAGATTAATGATGTAAATGTATCTATAAATTAACACTTGTGTACAATCCCATTGGCATGACAAGCATTGCCTAATGGTTTAGAGAGGTGTAGGCTATGATGTAGTCCTCACACACACTCAATGACAGTAGAATGAAACTTGGGAGTGATCTCTCTTTTTGTGACTTTTCAAGTTCACCTTTTATATGAAATGTGTAAGAATTTGAATTCAAATTCAAATTCTTGGCTCCCTCTAATCAAGCTTCTAAAAGCTTGGAGATATTCTCTCAATCAAGTGAACTACCTTTTCCACGAATTATTTGGGTAGGTGATTACAAAAGAATCTAAGTCAAATTGACTTTTATAATGAGGTAAAGTGGTAAATAATCACTAGCATATGTTCCTATGGTTCTTCATGCATGTAGAGTCTTCATGATATCTTCCAAGCCAAATGTGTAGGCTTGTGATTTACACCAACAGCTCCCCCTCAAGCCAAACATTTTGGCTTACGTCTTCATCCTCAATCTTCAAGTATATCCTGCAATCCAATCATAGATTTGAACATGCAAAGTTTGGTTCCATCCAAAGCTTTAGTCAGCAAATCTGCACATTGCATGTTGGTTGACACATAAGTCAGTTGAATGTCCTTGCTTAGCAACTTCTCCCTTACATAATGGTAATGTACTTCTATGTGTTTTGTCCTAGCATGATAGATAGGATTAGCTGCAAGGTGAAGAGAACTTGTATTATCTCCAAAGATAATTGGAGGCCTAGTATATAGGCCCAATTCTGTATACAAAAGCTTAATCCAAATTGCTTCTTGAGTGGCATTAGCTAGCCCTCTATATTCTGCCTCTGTAGAAGACAATGCAATAGTTGGTTGCTTCTTTGCAGACCATGAAATTGGTTTGTCACCTGCAAAAGAAATGTATCATGAAGTGCTCCTCTTATCATCCTTGCATCCTGCCCAATCTGCATCTGAATAGACTTTTATATCAATATCTGAAGTATAAAGAAAATACAAACCATGGTTCTGTGTACCCTTGAGATACTTCAATATTCTCTTGGCAGCCTCTAAGTGAGGTATCCTTGGCTTGTGCATAAATTGACTTAGCACACTAACTCCATATGCAATGTCAATTCTAGTTAAGGTAGCATAGTTCAAGCTACCCACCATACTTTGATAACCTATAATGTCTTGGACTTCATCACCTTCATGGGCACTTAGCTTTAGGTTCACCTCCATTGGAGTGGTTGCTGCTTTAGCATCGTGCAAGTGAAACTTCTTCAACATGTCTTGTACATACTTCTTCAGAGTAATGTATATCCCTGAACTAGTGTAAACTAACTCAAGTCCTAAAAAATATTTCAATATTCCAAGATCATTGATCTTGAACTCCTTCATCATCTGACTTTTGATGTATCTGATTCCATTGACATCATTACCTATAATGATGATGTCATCAACATAAACACATAGATATATTACCTCTGAATTACTTCTTTTAATGAACAAAGAAGTATCTGCCTTGCTCATAACAAATCCTTGGTCTTGGAGGTATGTAGTTAACCTGAAATTCCATGCCCTAGGTGCCTGCTTCAATCCATATAAAGCCTTCTTTAATTTACAAACATAAGTTACCTTCTTAGGGTCTTCATAGCCAGGAGGTTGTGACATATAAACCTCTTCTGAGATCCATCCATTTAAGAAAGCATTCTTGACATCCAATTGGTACATGTTCCAATTCTTTGATGCAGCCACACTCACCAACACTCTGATTGTTGGCATCTTGGCCACAGGAGAAAATGTTTCTTCATAGTCAATGCCTTGGATTTGTGCAAAACCCTTGGCTACTAACTTGGCCTTGTACCTGTTAATTGTGCCATCAGAATTTCTTTTCAACTTATAGATCCATTTGGATCCTATTACCTTCATGGAGTCCTTCTTGGGTACTAATTCCCATGTATCACTCTCCTTGAGTGCTTCAATCTCCTCATCCATAGCTTCTTTCCATTATGATTTTGTGATTGCTTCTTCATATGAATCTAGTTCTTCATTTAACAAATCCTTGGCAAGATAAACTGAGTGTTTAGTAACAAGAGATGTATCATACCCATATCTGATAGGTTTTTTACTTTCCCTTTGTGATCTCCTAAAGGTTGAGCTGAAGATTCAGGTATGTCTTCAAGCTTCTTCATCTTCATTTTGCCTTTGGACTTCCATGCCTTGAACTCTTCAAGGTTGATTGTATCTTCATCATCTGAACTTGAGTCTTCTTTCTGAGTTGGTTCCTCCTTTGTAAGATTTGGAAATTCCTCTTCCAAATCATAGGGTAGTTTGACCTTTTTGCACTCATTCTCATACCAAGAATCATTCTCATCAAAGATCACATCTCTGCTTACCATAAATCCCTTATTGGTAGGGTTATAAAACCTATAACCTTTTTTATTTAAATCATACCCAATAAAAATGCATTTTTCAGCCTTTGGATCTAGCTTACCTCTAACCTGTGAAGGTATGTGTACATATGCTACACATCCAAAAATTTTGCAATGATCTAATGATGGTCTCTTACCATGCCAAGCTTCATAAGGTGTCATACCATCAAGTGATTTTGATGGTAACCTATTTATGAGATAGGTGGCAGTAGAGACACTCTCTGCCCATAGGTAGTTAGGTAACTTCTTCTCATTAAGCATAGATCTAGCTGTCTCAACAATTAACCTATTTCTTCTTTCTGCTACCCCATTTTGTTCAGGAGAATACCTTGTTGTTATTTCCCTTTTGATGCCTCTGTCCTGCAAGAAGTCCTCAAATTCATTGGAGAAGTATTCACCTCCTCCATCTGACCTTAGCCTCTTCAAGTTCCTTCCTGTCTGATTTTCAACTAATGCAAGATATTTTTTAAAGCAATTAAACACCTCATCCTTGTGCTTCATAAAGTACAATACAATCCATCTGCTATAGTCATCAATAAAAGACACATAGTACCTTGAACCTGAGACTGAGGGGTCTTTGCTAGGTCCCCAAACATCTGTGTGTACCATCTCTAGGTAGTCTTCATGCATATATCCTTTCCTTGAGAAGGGTAACCTGTGAGACTTACCAAATTGACAAGCACCACACTTGTAAATCATATGTTGCTTGGATACATTAGGTATCCCAAGCACACATTGGTCCCTACACATTTGCTTCAAAGTTCTTTCTCCTATATGCCCTAATCTCTTGTGCCAAATCTCAAGCTCTGAAAGTGTCTGATCCTTATAACTGTATAATGCAATATTTTTTGTATCTTCCAACTCAAAAGTGAAAAGTCTACCTGATTTTTCTCCTTTAGCTATCCTTTTGAATCCATGTCTTGGGTCCTCCACAAATGCTCCATATTGATTGAACCTGACCTGCAAGCCTTTCTCTACAATCTGACCAACACTCATTAAGTTCTTTGTAATTGTTGGTACATAAAGTACCCTGCTTAACAAATTCTGATTACCATCACTAGTTTTCACATTTCCAACTTTAATTACAGAATGCTTTGTATCATCACCTGTTTGGACTTGGTGTTTACCTTTTGGTTCCTCAAGATCAGAGAGTAGTGCCACATTACCAGCCACATGATTTGAACACTCTAAATCAATATAAAATAAGTGATCATCATTTGTACCTGTCTTTGAAGTCATGTTCATGATCAGAAGAGATTCATCCTGCTCTTCTGTGTAGTTGTTGTAGTCCCTTCTAGTTTTGAATCCTCCTTGGTAGTTACCATTGTAATTGTTGTTGTAATTGTTGTTGTAATTGTTGTTGTAATTGTTGTTGTAATTGTTGTGGCCTTGGTGATGGTTGAACCTTCCTCTAGACTGAGAGTATCCACCTCTTTGGTAGCCTCTTCCTCTCTGATTTTTGTAATTCCTGAAACACTCATCTATGGTGTGGTTTGATAAACCACAAATGTTACATGGTGATGAATTATAGGGTCTCCCCCTACCTTGCTTACCTCCTCTGCCCCTGCCTCTTGAAGATCTACCTCTCCCTGCATAGTTGGCTTGGGAGGTAGAGCCTTCATCTTCCACCTTCTTACTCTTACCTTTATCCTTAGACTGCTTGTCAGTGTATAGGGTAGAAGAGTTGTTACCTTTGGATGTATCTCCATTCTTTGTGAGCTTTGCTTCATGTGTAAATAGTTGTCCCATGAGAGTTGTAAGATCTGGGGTATGCATGTCCATGTAGAGATCCATTACAGTGGTGAAGCTTTCCCACTTGTCATCAGCCTTAATTCCATTAATTACCTACCTCACAATCTGTTCTTCTTCAATTTCTTCTCCTATGCTTGCTAACTGATCTGCAACATCTTTGATCTTGGTCACAAATTCTGAAACAGCTTGCTTAGGTTGCTTCCTTAGTGTTGTGAATTCAATCCACAACTGATTTTTCCTAGCCCTTGTATTAGAGGAAAAATATGATGACAAGGTTTCCCAAGTCTCTTGGGAAGTCTTACAATTTCTGATATGAGGTAAAAGCAAGTCAGATATAGAGTTGAGTAGATAAGACCTTGCCAATGCATCTTTTGCACACCATGTATTGAGCTTCTCTTGTTCTTCCTTGGTTGGCAATCCTCTTGCTTTGAATGAGGGCAATTCCTCATCTCCTGAGATGTATCCATAGAGACTCCTTCCTTGTAAGTAGGTCTTCATCCTTAGAGACCAAGCTTGGTAGTTGTTTCTGTCCAATTTATCAATGAATGAAGGAAAACCATCTCCCATTTTACCTTATTTGCTCTGATACCACTGTTGGGAAAGATGGATGGATGCTCCAAGAGACTGAGTAGAAACTGCTAAACCTGCTTTGCACCAGCCCTCTTTAGCTTTAGATTTGATTAGTAGACTTTCTTAGCATCCCAATGACACCAAGAAATAGCATATGTCCTGTTGGCATACAAAGCAACAAAGGAGTCATGCACAATACGGCAACAAGGCCAGATCATTTTTTCCCATAGATTATGTACAACTCAAGTGATTTTAATCACTACACAAACATTGTAAATCCCGTTTTTGGTAGATTAGACTCCATTTTGTGCAAGCCGAGGAGTCCTCGAGCTTGAGGAGTATTAGAAGTACCATCGTACCAATTTTCATAATTTTTAGACTTCGTTTGAGCCCTCAAATAAGCCCTGGAACCTAATTTTTAACTAGGCCGGACACTAGGTCTGGACAGGGCCAAAGCTAGTCAAAAACTATAAAAAGAGCTAGAGAGATCATTTTTGAGGTTAGATTGTAATTGAAACGAATTTGTAAGAGCATTTTGAAAGTAATCTAAAAGCTCCATTGATTCTCACTCTTTGTCTTACCTTGTGTGCGCGTGTGTGTGTATGTGTGTGCATGCTTGTGTGCTTCTCACTCACGCACTTGTGCCGCCACTTGCTCGAGGTCTTCATACCATCCTCACGTCTTCCCGGATTGACATTAAAGGAGGTGCTACTCATCACTGAGCTACACCAAATTTTGGCGCCGTTGCCGGGGATCGAGCTTTGAGGACGAGCGTGTGATGGTAAGACGTAGAGTTGACGTGTTGGAGTTGTAGGTATTTTCTTCACTCTCATCGATTTTCTTTTACTTTCTTCACCATCTCCATCATCATCATCACCACCTCCCACGTCCATCTCCATCATCGCGAAAATTTCAGTTTTTGACTATATCCCCATCTCCACCTCATTCCCCTCATTTCACTTGTGAGAGAGAGCGAGAGAGCGAATTTGCATGTGCTGTTTTTGCATGTTTTCTGAGCTATTTTGTAGGTTTTTGGCTGTACCATCATCCCCAGCAGTGTACGCAGGTACGACAGGCTCTGCACAGGTCCCGGGATGATAATCTCTGTCTATCGCGACAGACAGAAAATCTTAACATTTTGAGAATGCATGATTAGCACTGTAACCTACACCTTGAGGGCACTCTAGATCACTAGAAGTTTTTCAAAAATTTGCGTTTTTTCAGTCTATCGCGACAGACACCGTCTATCGCGACAGACAGAAATCCGCGACAGATACCGTCTATCGCGACAGACACCGTCTATCGCGACAGACAGAATTTCACGACAGATAGCGTCTATCGCGACAGACACCGTCTATCGCGACAGACAGAAATCCGCGACAGATACCGTCTATCGCGACAGACACCGTCTATCGCGACAGACAGAATTTCACGACAGATAGCGTCTATCGCGACAGACACCGTCTATCGCGACAGACAGAAATCCGCGACAGATACCGTCTATCGCGACAGACAGAATTTCACGACAGATAGCGTCTATCGCGACAGACACCGTCTATCGCAATAGACAGACATTTTCGGCAAAAATTAAGAAGTGAAATTTTGGAAATTTAGGCTAAATTTTGGGCATATTTGCACTTTCATGTACTCATATACTTACGAAGGCCTTAGAAAATGCATTAAAACCCCCGAAAGGTTCTGTCTGTCTAGTAACCCCCTAAACCCTGAACGGTCATAACTTTGGCGTACGAAATCCATTTTCTGAGCTCTAGGGCTTGTCAGAAAGCTCGTGACATATACTACAGAGGGGCAGGAACACCAAGGGAGCTCTAGAGGAAATTTCTAGCAATACAAAAGGGGGAACAAGGGTCATTAAAAAAGTGTCTGAACTAAAATTGTTTGTCAAGTGAAAGGTCTACTGAGAGCTAATTTTGGGATTTATGCAGGTCAATTGAGAATCAATTGAGAGTATCCAAGCAAGGGTGCGGCGCACGCTTGAGAATCAACTTCTCGAGCACTAAGAGCAAGGTTCGGCAAGAAAGGTCGGAATATTCTCAACTCCTCTTCGTCAATTCCTAGCTTAGGCTAAGAACGATTAGAAGTAGGAGTAAGTCAGGGCAACGATAGGCCACTATCAAGTTGAAGACTACCTAAAAACTCAAGTTCAAGCTAAAAACTTAATCCCTGTACTGTCGACAACATAAAGGAAAGAACCTACGTGGAACGATCAACCTGAAAGTACGAAGAACATTCAAGTATTCCTGACGTCGTAATAGCAGACAAGACTTTAAACACGAGGAATAACTAAAAAGAATCAAGGGATTGGTACCAATTGATCGGCAACGTGATTGTACTCTGGGCAAAGAATTGGGCTACTTAGATAGGCTTATGAACCTCAGATCAGGACGACACCTAGTAAGAGAGAGACAAAGCCTTAGGTCTTCAGAGGCTAGTGTCAATCACACTGCAAGGTCTTGGGCTCAACAGTTGAGTCACCACTCTCATTACCCTAGCTCTGATACCAGTGAATCAGGGATGTCTCAAGGTATGGACAGACCTACGGGAAGTTCAGGTGTGCCCTACTTGTACAGGGTAGAAGGCCCTTACAAAACACAGTTGGAATACCTTAGGACCAACCGACTAGGTGCTAGCATCTATGAGGACGGCCTAGGAAGATCTGTGGTCCAGATTAAAAACCCTGACCAATCCATTGGACTAGAACACCCAGCTGTCAAGTTTGAAAATGGTGCATACCTGGACAAAGAAGGAACTATATATGTAGTCACTAGTCACCCTGATAGGACCGATGACTTTGGGAATGTAATCTCAGAAGCAGACTTAGGTGACCTGGAACAAGGGAACATGGGAGTAGAACCTAGAACCCCTCGAGGTAAATCAGTTCTCACAAGGATTATCACGCCTGAGTGGGTCCCCCAAGACAACAAGAGCATAGAGTTGCTCCTCAATCGGGAAACTGATGAAGCCTTTTGGAGATATAAATCCAATCAGCCAACTGATATAGGAAATATCATGATCTATGAGTTTAAGGATCCAGATAGCCCAGGTAGAGTGACCTACTTAGATCACACTTCGGAGAGGATCTTTGTGGTAATAGAAAATGATAGGCATGCTTACACTTGGAAGGGCGAATTCATTTTCCCCCAACCAAGATCAAATGTATCCTATGGTCGCCCTGGAGCTGGAACATCCCAGGCTCATGGTATGCAGAGAGACCGAAGTAAAGATAGACCAGAAGTAAGTTTTGCCAATCCAGCGGGCAGAGAAAGAACGAGAACGGAGACGAATAGGGTAGAACCTGAGATGCTTAGAGCCCACAGGAACCAAAGAAATGTAGATGGATTCCCTCTGCCGAGGCCTAGAGAGCACACAAGAACTTTGAGACCCACCCAGCTAGTTAAGTCCATGAAGAATTACTTTGACGGCACAGGAGATCCCTATGATCATGTGGCAGAGTTCAAGCAAGTCTTGAGAGCTGAACAAGTTGAGGATCTATTCACGCAGTACAATGCCTTCGGTCTAACCCTGAGGAATACGGCACTTACATGGTTTCAACCATTGGATGAGCGCCAGTTCAGGAGCATAGACCAACTCCTAGAAGCATTTATTATTGAGTTCTCCAAGAGTGGCATAAGACACAACACCTCCTCACTGATTCACAGCTTCAAGCAAACCCCTCAAGAGACTGTGAGACTTGCAGGAAGAAGATTTAGACAATATCTTGAAAGGTGCCCTATTTCGGAGCTACCCACATCTGCTAAACAAGTAGCCTTATTCCTTGACGGACTGCTGAGCACGAAATTGAGATCCTATGTGTATCTGAAAGACCCTAGGACTATAGAAGAGTGTGTACGTATGTGCATTGACATTGAAGATAACCTAGGAGAAGAGCTAGAGCTGTCCAAAATTTACAAAGATTTAGATAGTGCATCTAGTCAATCTTCCACACAAGCCACATCAATTGAGGAACTTGCCGAAAAAGTAGCTCAGAAATTAGGTGTAACTAGCAAACAAATTCCAAGGTTTGCTCCTGTGAAAAGGTGCTATACATGCGGTGGTGACCATATGGCGAACGTCTGTCCCATTATGGCTCAACCCCAAGTAAACCCTAGTAGCCAGTACTGCACCATAGAACGGAGATACACCAACCACACCGCACAAGATTGCCCATACAACAAGCAGGCGGTTAGGCAACCTTACCCTCAGCCCTACCAACAAGGCAGATACCAGAACCAGTACCCTCCACAACCATATGGCAGGCCACAACAAAATTTCCAACCTCAATATCAAAGCCAACAAAGACCTCAGCCTGTGCTAGCACAACAACCCCCAGCCCCAGCTAATGTGATTCCGGTAAAGTATACTGCTGCAGAAGAGAACCTGAATAGAGCTATAGTCCCTGTAACATCCTTGATCTCTGAAAATGACCCAAGTGATCATAGCTTTGATTCTACCCATGTGGATAGCCCCCAGGCCTACTACATGCAGTCTCCAGAACATGGTGAGTCCTATTATAGCGAAGAGACAAACGAACCTAGTTGGGAGTCAGATTACACGAACGTCATGTATGCAAACCCCAACCCTAGGCCTCAATCTAGGCAGGTAAGACCTCCATTCCCAAGAGGACCGTGCTACAGATGCCAAGGAGATCACCTCATTCGTGATTGTCCCTTGCCTCCACCTACACAACCCCAGTCCGTGACTATCCAAGGCTTTTGCCAAGACTGCGGAAAAGAGCATCTCTTACGAGATTGCCCAAAGAACCCCAATAGCATGCCAAAAATCACCCCTATCAACGTTGTTGGGCTAGTGGTAGACTCCTCAGGAAGTGTCACTTCCACTGCACCAGTACAGGTAGTCACTAGGGCTCAGGCATTGCAGCAAAACCAAGGGGTAGGCCAGGAAAAGAGCCCAGATGCTAGCGATACTGAGAGCCAAAGTAAAAAGAGAACAAGAGCTTGGAGAGATAGCCGCGAACGTATGAAAAGGCAATGGGCAAAGAAGATGAGTGAACTTGAGGAAAGTCTACGAGAAACCAAGGCTAAAATCATAGAGATCACATCTCAACCGCACTCTCACACATTCCCACCGCTACCATCCCCATCACCCTCCATCCCTCCACCCTCTAAGACACCCCACGTAACCCACCCACCACCCCAAACAGGATCAGTATTAGCTGATCCCACTCCTGAAGACATAGACATGATGCTTAAAGCATATCAGGCCAGAATCCAAGAAGGGCCAAACGTCACGGATCATGACAAGTGCTATCCTAGAGCTGACCTAGAGATAGAAAGAACCAAACTATGCGCGAAAATGGTCGCATTGGCTCAGACTATGTTTGAAGCCAATCGCCTTTTCAATTACTCAGGCTCAGCCAAAACGCAATTACACTTGGATGGATTCCTAGAGAAGTTAGAGAGGATAATTGCAAGATCTGACAAGGAAGAAAAAAATCAAGAAAAAGATAAAGCAAGCAAAAACATGAACCATCCCCCATCAGAAGTTGATGTGGCCAATTCCACTAAACCAGACAACTTCTCCTCCTTAGAAAGAATAGAGAGGCTAATTGCCCAATCAGAAAAGGAACCTGCCCCTCAAAGAAAGGAAAGGGCAAGAGAACGGATAAGCCAGCCTCTTCAGGAAGCCCATGTGCCTCCTCAAGAAGCTTATCTTCCCCCCCAAAAGGCAGATGAGCCTCCCTCGAAAGCTCACGTACCTCCACAGGTTGCCTACATTCCTTCTCAGGGAGCGTATGAGCCTGCTCGGAAGAGTAATAGAATAAGTAATCCTCATCAAGAAGCTTGTGCTCCAGCCATTTACGAGAGCAAGGATAGAGCCAACGATAGAACGATCCCTCCTCCCCAGGTTGCTTATGTGCCCAATTCTACGGAGCCAGACACTTCTTCTTCTATGAATCGGTTTGCACCAGACTTCCTACGAGAGATTCAAGAAGACAAATGGGATAACGAAAGCGAGGTCGCCCCTCCTTTTGAACTTATGGACGATGCACACGACCAATTCCCACAAGACATCCCATCTATTTACGGGGAACATGAGAGTGTTCAGTCTCACGAGAGATTAGACTTTGAGTCTAATTCCATACAAGAGCTACCCCACTTCACAGGCCCATGGGAAGCAAAGTCCACATGCATGAGAGCACCCACAGTCATGGTAAGGAACGACGACTCAGTCATACCTAGGAACACAGAGGTAGTGAAGAACACTAACGTGCAGTGTAATCTCAAGTTAGAGGAGCTACTCAAGGTTAGACCTGAATTATGGAAACATGTAGCCAAACAAGTACCAGAGATAGCAAAATCTCGTTCCCAGGTAGGATCCCATAGGACAGTGCCAGAAATTCCCTTGGATAAGATAGGAGATATGTGTGAAGGTGAAGAAGGGAACACCTATCTTCCCATCACCTACCAGGAATACACCACCAAGGCGATTTTGGACTCAGGTGCAGGAGTTGCAATTGCTACTACCTCCTTATGGAAGCGTTGGGGCAAGCCTGCACTCAGGCCAACGAGAATGAAATTGCAAATGGCCGATGGTCACATAGAGAGACCCTTAGGATTGCTAGAAGGAATAACTCTCACCACTTGTGGTGTCGAGTTTGAGCATAGCTTTGCTATATGTGACTTCAGCAAAAATCATGCCTATGAGATGATTTTGGGAAGACCATTCATGCGACAGTTGCAAGTGGTACAGGATTGGGGAACCAATTCTTTGTACCTGCAGCACTTAGGTGTTACAACCAAAGTCAATCTCAAGGATTATTCTCATAGAGATGTCCCTCCTATCCAATGGAATCCCATCCATAGAGCCAAAGATGATACAGAATCGGTGCATTCCATAGGGTCTGGATCCTCATGGATGCATGAAGATACTCACTTATGGATGTGCAAGGTAGCAGTAGAAGAAGAGAAGAGAGAGAAAGCCAGAGAGGTAGGTGCGAAAGAAACCCATAGATCAATCCAAGACCCAGCCTATGCACCTGTAGTTTTTCCAGACGAAGAATTTGAACCTCACGGTTGGGCAGAAATCTTAGCAACAATGGACGTAGCCATCAATGAAGAACAATGGACACCTCACTGTGATGAGGATGGCTATGATATTTCAGTCTTCTCCATAGAGCCAATCATGGGAGAGGCAGTTTTAGAAGAATGCGAACCTAGCCCTGATGCATTTGAGGATGCAAGTGACTCCGATCTAGAGTCAATCATTATGGATCCACCATTTGCATCAGACGAAGAATACTTCCATGAAATAGAATTTCAACCCCAGAGGCATGGAGAGGTTACAAATGATGTAAGACTAGCAACGCATATGACCCCTAAGGAGGAAGGAAAGAAACGAAAGAAGAGAGAAGCCTTACCAGAAGAGGAAGAATCTTTGTTTGAGGTCCCAGAAAATTTTAAGAAGTATGAGATAGATGATAGGAGAGTCATGATAAGAATGCCTAAACGAGAGGCACAAGCAGGAGAGGCCTATGATAACAAAGAAACTACCAAGAAAATTGTAGTGGCCCTAGAAGAAGGAGAGGAGAGATGTACGTACATAGGTCATGACCTAACAACGGAAGAAGAGCACGAATTGATTGCCTTGCTAAGAGAATACAGAGATGTATTCGCTTGGAGTTACAAGGATTTGAAAGGCGTAGACCCCGAGATATGCTCACACACCATTCCCATGACCTCAGATGCTAAACCCTCTAAGCAAAAGCCTTATACATATAACGATAATTATGCTGCTAAGATCAAGGAAGAGATAGATAGACTGGTCGAAGCTGGATTTATCTATGAAATTGAGCACACTGAATGGGTATCCCCCATCGTAGTGGTGCCTAAGAAGAATGGCAAACTGCGTGTGTGCATTAACCTGAAAAAGGTTAATGCCGCCACGATTCGAGATAACTATCCGCTTCCCATAACCGAACATCTCTTAGAAAGAGTGGCAGGCAAGGAAGTGTACAGCTTCCTTGATGGATTTTCGGGCTACAATCAAGTAGCCATAGCTCCAGAGGACCAGCATAAGATAGCCTTTGCCACAGAATGGGGCATTTTTGCTTTTAGAGTAATGCCATTTGGGCTTACCAACGCACCAGCTACCTTCCAGAGGCTGATGTGCCATGTGTTTAAGGAGTTCCTAAGAAAGAGTTTAGAAGTCTATGTTGATGATCTTTGTGCTCATTCCAATGTTAGACAAACCCATATCCCTGAACTCAGACAAATCTTTGACAAATGTAGAGAATATCAAGTCTGCCTGAACCCAGAAAAGTGCGTTTTTATGGTCAGGCAAGGCAAGATTCTAGGACACATAGTGTCAAAGAATGGCATATCTACCGACGTAGAAAAGGTGAGAGCCATAGCAGAGTTACCTAGGCCAAAGAATGTCAAGGAAGTACAAGCTTTCATGGGGCATTGTGGTTATTATCGACGATTTATACACATGTATGCTGTCATTGCAAAGCCCATGTACGGACTTCTGACAAACTTTGAGTGGACGGATGAATGTGAGAATTCCTTCCAGGAACTTAAACGAAGATTATGTTCAACACCAATCTTGACCACACCAGATTGGAATAAGCCATTCCATGTTCACGTGGATGCATCCAATTATGCTATTGGATGTGTTCTTGCACAACCTACTGGTGAAGGAAATATGGATCTTCCAATTGCCTATGCTAGTAGACAGTTGAATGCGGCTGAACGGAATTACACCACTACAGAGAGAGAAGGCTTAGGCATGGTATATGCAGTTAAGAAATTTAGACACTATTTGCTTGCAAATAAGTTTAAATTTTTTACTGATCATCAGGCATTGTTATATCTCGTAAACAAGCCATGCAATACAGGAAGATTAGTGAGATGGTTTCTCTTGCTAATGGAATATGATTTTGAAGTTGTGGTAAGGAAAGGTAGGACTCATTTGAGAGCTGATCATCTCTCTAGGCTCACATCGGGAGAAGCCCCACAAGGAGTGTCAGATGACCTTCCTGATGCTTACTTGTTTAATTTGGAAGTTATACCGCAGTGGGCTAAACCATTGGTACCAGTATTGACATACGGGCCTAACCACCCAGTGGTAAACACACGGAATAGAGAGGTTGTAAAAGCCCAAAAGTACCACATCATGGCAGGAAGCATGTACAAGCACACAGATCAAGGGATCTTGGCTTGTTGTGTAGAAGAGGATGAGTACGCTAAATGGTTGCAATTAGCACATGTAGGTGCGTTAGAGCAACACCATTCAAAGCAACGAACGTTACAGACCCTAAAGAGACTCGGAGTACATTGGCCAACTATGGAAGCTGATGTCCAAAAGTTGTGCAAGGATTGCCCAATCTGTTGCACTAAACCACCTGTGGAACATGCCACTCTCTATCAAGTCTCCATTGTGCCAGATTGGAGCGAACCTCTAGTATCATTCTTGAGGACAAACACATTCCCTCCAGACATGACTCTAGCTAGGAAAAGGAGTTTAGAACAAGAAGCCCAGGATTACTCACTCATAGGTGATAATCTATATAAGCGTGGTAAAGATGGTTACCTGAGACTATGTGTCCATGAAAGTGAGTATCTTAAGATCTTAGAAACTGCTCACCAAGGTGTAGCAGGAGGACACTTTGGACCAGATCGAGTGATCAAGGCAATCCTATTTGCGGGCTTCTGGTGGCCTACCCTTCACATGGATGCACATACCTATATGAAACGGTGTGATGTCTGTCAGAGGACTCAGTATCCTATACGCAAAGATGAGATGCCACTGAAACCTATGATGGGTGGACGTGCATTCTCTAAGTGGGGAATAGACTTCGTAGGTCCTATTAATCCCCCATCCAAAGGTTCTCATGTGGAATACATCATTGTTGCAACAGATTATCTCACCAAGTGGGTAGAGGTAAAGGCTACAACAAAGAACGATGCTCAAACAACTGCTAAATTCTTGTTTGAGAATGTATTCACGAGATATGGGCTACCTATAGAGCCTGTAAGTGATAGAGGCACTCATTTCTTGAACGAAGTGATTGAAAATCTCCTCCAAGAATTCTTGGTAATACACAAGAAGTCTGCCCCTTATCGCCCTCAAGCTAATGGACAAGCTGAGAGCACTAATAAGATTTTATGCAATGTACTGACGAAATTAGTGAACACAAAACGCTCTGATTGGGACAAACAGCTGCACCATGCTGTTTGGGCATACCGAGTTGCCTACAAAACGGTACTCCAAGCCACCCCCTTTCAGATGGTATTCGGCCAAAACGCTGTGTTACCCTTGGACTTCTTGATCCCTACTTTGAAAGTAGCACAAGAGCACGAATGGATAGGTCATGAGCTCTCCTCTAGGATCTTTGACCTTGAACGATTAGGGGAAACAAGACTGAGAGCCGCTGCAGGAATATATGCAGCCAAGAAGAGACAGAAGGCATATTTCGATGCCCATGTGAAGGATAAGGGCTTGAAAGCAGGAGATTTAGTTCTAGTTTATACACTAAAACAACACGCCAGGAAGCTAGAAAAGAGAGGCTACGGACCTATGATCATCAATAGGATCTCCACGAGCGGAGCAGTACAACTAGCCACGTTAGAGGGGGATGTTCTCCCAAACTATATTAGCGGTTGCAGAGTCAAGTTGTATCAGGAACCCCTCACGGAGGAAATGCTCAGCCGACTCAACACTGCTAAGAAACGCAAAGAGGAAGAAAAGCGCATTCGAGAAGTGGCTCAAGCAGAGGCTTTAGAACGCATCAGAAGGATGAAGTTACGCAGACAAGGCCGAGATCAGACTAGAACAGTTGACCATGCAGATCAAGGATATCCCATGGCCATGTGTGAAGTTGCAGGAACAAGCTCGCATAGAATAATCGATAGACGTCCTTTCATAACCATAGATATAGGACAAGGAAAGAGTGCAAGGACCGTAAGAGCCTTGATTGACTCAGGTGCAGCCACTAGTGCGGTTAGAGTGTCTTACTCTCAAGAGTTACAGTTAACTGTCCATCCTGTGGAAGCATATCTCATAGGATTGGGAGGCGTGGAAACCCCTTGCATGGGCGAGGTGGAACTTCCCCTCTACATTCACGATGAGGCAATGACCGTTAAAGTACTCGTGTGTCAAGATGAGGATCTCACTGAACCTCTCGTCTTGGGTCAGGATTGGATCTATGACCAAGCAGTCAATCTAAACCTAAGAAGTGGACTTCTCCAGGTTTGGGTCAATCATAGTCGAGTTACAGTAGAATTAGACAATGGAGCACTCAAGGAACTAGGAAAGGCACAGACTCCTGGTCCTTCCAGGGGTACACATGAAGATGACCATGCTATTCTTGTTCAAAACCCTGTGTTGTAGAGGAATGATAATTGCAAAAAAGGAGTCAGGGATGCAACCGAACTCCCTTCTTTTCCAAAGGCCAGAAGGAGGCAGCAACCAAATGCGGATCACAGGCAGAAGAAGCAGAGTACTACCTATGTCCGAGATCAAAAGTACCTGCGCAGCAGAATGTCCCAGAAAATAAACCAGGTGTGGGTGCGGAAAGGCGAACGACCGGGTGCACCACCGTCAACTACACGGGCAAAGCCTCTTATTAGTAACCAACAACACGACGCTAATAAGAAGTCTTTCAGAAATTCTTCTGCTAAAGTAAAATCTATTTGGGTGCCCAAGAAGTCGATGAAGGCAAGCCCACAATCTAGACAAATTTGGGTGCCTAAGGCTTGCTTGAGGGCACAAGTAGTCACGTCAAGGCCACAACCTATGCAGCATAACCCATCTACGAGTACAACCAGAATTCCCTCGTGCTCAACACTTAGGAACACACCAAGACCCATGAGCATGCATGTAATCACTTATAAGTGGGTCCCTAAAAGGCCCCATTCCCAAACAGCGACACCGACACAGCTCTCTAGAGTCTCTACGAAACCGAACGCAAAGCCCATCCACTGCATTTGGCAGTCTAAGACCTGTAATAAAACCCCCGACCCCGATTTGTAAATTCACCCCACTTACTAACGGCATTAGTCTCCTAGGAATACACAAACGTTAACTACACTCACTGTCTTCGTGCACTTACTAATCACTAACTCATCATCTGCCTCATGTTAATGTTGTAACGGGGACAGCAACGGATTTATTCTGTCCATTACGATGTTAACACATGCTTCTATATTCTCACAGAATCAGAAGGCAAGCAGTAAAATGGCAGAAGCGACAGGTTCGGGCTCACAAGTAGGGATACTTACTGCGGGAATTGATGTGGATAGTATACCCGTGGATGTGCCCCCGACTGAACGACCAGTGGAGATGCAACACCTTCAGCAACTCCCGGTGCCAGATCCACCTACAGGAATCACGGAAAGAGTTCATGCCAATTCTCATTGGTTCAATGGCATGCCCGGTCCATTAGGAGAGGCTAAGTATATCTGGGAGTCTAAATGCGAGTATGACAGATCGTGGGTGCGATTCCAATTTTTCTCCAAGGAGTTCGAGACTTTACAGAACACCGAAGATCTCCAGACCATATGGCAACGAGCAGGGTTGGCGGAATATTTTGAAGCCCCACTACCTAAACCCGACCTCCTCCGATGTTACTATCTGGTCTCCACATTACAAGCTCATGAAGATAAGGACCAACCCGGATCATTTGTTCTCCCCTCATTGCTAGGCAACAACGAGTTGAAGAGGTTTGAACTTACTGTGGAGCTAGTGAGTGATGCTTTAAATATGCATGGCACGCATGTACCCTCAGAAAAGGATGCTCTCGTTCCCACCAACATGAAGGACAGGAAACTAGTGAAGCTGAAAGACATGGCAGCACTCACCCCAAATGTGTCCATCCCTCTCCGAATGTGCATGCAACATCTCGCCTTCCCCGGTCAAGACCGATTCACGCAACCACACAAGAAGATCTGGTTTGCTCTCTACTTGGCGGAAGCAGGTGCGTTACCTATTAAGCTACCAGTGTGGATTATAGATCAGTTGTATGAAGCAAACAAACGGGCTTCTAGGAAATTAGTGGTGAACGGATGCTGTGCACTCACACGCATCATTTACCGATGCTTGGCATATGATGTCCGCATTGAGCGTGCCTTAACTTGGGCACAATTACAAATGTTTAAAAGGCTCAAGACATCCACTCATCAGTCCAAGCGCATGAGGGGCGCGATCCCGTGTGTCCAGACAAGGGAAGTCCTGACTACTCCTGAGGCATCACCATTAAGAGAGGGCACTGTACCTCCCTTTACCATTAGGATACCCAGGTCGGAATCTGACACTACGACACAACCTACCCCATCGGCTCCTCCTGTCACACCTGAATTCGAATTTGCTGCCACTGGAGAGGCTGAAGGACTGGACCCCCAGGATTTTGAAGCATTCCTACAAAGCACACAATTCTCTGATGTAGAGTTTTATTCAGAGGCAGAGGAGCAGGGCACATCCTCACGAAGAAGAAGAAAGTCTACAGACGGTAGACATGTCCATTGGAACGATGCTCAGCAAAGTCAACAACACGGACACCCGGAAGAAGAAGAAGCGTACGAAGAAGAAACCACTGAAGCCCCAGCATATACAGCAGAACTCCGAAGGCTGTATCAGATTATGGAAAGAATGCGATCGCAGCAGCTACTCACTGAACAGAGCAGCAGAATACTTATGACTCAGTTGTTGGAAGAAGCGGGAGTTGACTCAGAGTACAGGGAAGGTCTCTTATTGATGGCAGAGACATATGGAGTTGTAGAAGCTGTGCGCACTGCCATTCAGAGGCCTTCAGTTCAATATGACCCACGAAGGTTCCAGACACGACCTCGCTCAGGTAAAAATATCCAAATTCCCGTTACAGTTGCCGAAGAGCCCACGACTACATCAACCTCCCAAACAGCTAGTCAACAGAACCCCGCCACCCATGAGGAGTCCACCGAACCACTACCACCTACTCCCCCACCATCACCTCCTAGAAGAGAAACAGTGGAAACCACATCGACTACTCAACCCACTGACCCAACCTTCATCTTTCGTACTCCCATCTCTAGTGCCACCCTATTCTCTACCACTGATAACCCGATCTTTGACGCAAACCCCATCACTACACAACCCACTGAAACCCTTCCCGAGCCTGCCCTAGGACAACCATCCCCAATGCCTTCAGCCATAGGTCAGCCTGACCCCAGATCCACATTCATGGGCTTCCCTACTACCACGCAACCCTTTCCACCCTTCTCAAATTTACGACCTCAACCCCCGATATCCCTCTCTCCATTTTTACAATCCCTCCATGACATCTTTGCTAGGGCTTTTCAACCAGGCTCTCAACCTTTCCCTGCCTTTTCCGCTCCCCACCCCACTTCGCACCTATTCACCACCTCCACACACACACCACCTACCATACCAATGTATATGGCAGACCCCACACCCACATCCACTCCCGAAGGTATGGACATTTCACCACCCACGGCACCTCCACCCACGGTTTCACCTCCTCCCATTCCCCCTCCACCAATTTCACTCACACACACAACTTTTGTAGACATATCATTCACTGTCTCCCTTCCCCAATTCCCTTCCCATGCATCTTCCATGGTAAACACCCCCCACTCATCTATAGGTAATGCATTGGACACCATGATGGCTTGTATATCAAATTTAAGAACAGATTACATTCAGCTCCAGCAACAAAACGAACGCCTGCAAGAGCACTCTGCGACACTACAGCACCGCCTTGCGACACTAGAAGAGGAGAACGCTCGCCTCCACACACAGTTCCAAACCCTCCAAGAAGCCCATAATATATTGGAGGTACAGCTACAGAACGTAGATCAGGAAGCAGTGCAGGTGGTAGAAGGTCACCTACGGACACAGCTGGAACGCAACTCAAAACTTCAGCGAAATATGGCGCTACTTAAACGTCATCTTGCGGCTGCTCAGGAAGAGAACAGACGTCTGCAAATACAAAATCAAGAGAACCTGGAGGCAGCTATTGAGAGCACACCGGGGGCACACATCAGCCCATCCAAGTTTCAAGCAGTGACCCCCGATAATATCAAGATTATATTGGAAGATTATGCCACGCTGCTCGAAGCACATGATAAGCTATCGGAGGAGCTAGGACAACTGAAGCAGGAACACCAACAAGGACCAACAGCTGCCCCTCCAACCACCCACTCTGCGGCTTCGCTTCTCAACACAGAGGCCATAAAAGATCTCTAGGAACAGGTAACTGAATTGCAAACACGCCTACTACAATATGAGAGACCATCTTCCCCTCCGGAGGCTCCCACGGACGAAGAAGTTGTGCAAATTCCTGTGGAACAAACATTTGATGAAGAATATGATCCGCAACCATTCCCAGGAGGCCAACAAACAGAAGAAGCGCAGGACACGTTCGAGGCACCACGGCCGCCATGGTTACGACAAGTGGAGGAAATAGGGACTTCGCATGAAGAGCGCACCGTAGTGCAAAATCAGGCCATTTGGGTCATAGAGGAGACTGTGTTACAATCAGCTTACTTCAAGAACTTGTCATCGAGACGCCTGATTCTCTCATCGGAACTCCAATACAAGCCGTATTATATTATCTTGGCTGATTATAATGCAGAAATACAAAGAGTCACGGGTCAGATTCCTACTTTTGCGACCCAATTTCAACTCGAAGACCTTCCTCCAGAGGTGCGAAAAGGCAAGATTCGTCAACCAACATGGCGGCAGAAACTTTTAGAGACCTATCCAGAAATGCTACCCACATGGAACAACACGCCGTTGCATCTCCTGTACAACCCATGCTACGGTCCAGTCCCCCGCCGCAGGTCGTGGAAGGCATTTAATATCAAGGTACAGAACAATGCGCAATGCAAGGAATGGCTGAACTACCCGTACATCGCGCCACCACAAGGACCACCATCGGTAGCATATATGATGGGGACCATTCGCCACTGGATGCCGCGCTTGAAGCCCATGCAAGATGTAGCAGCGCAAATGATGCTTAAAATCTTAGATATGATGCAAGTAGTGCTGAAGACCTTTAGAAATGCAGCCGCACCACAGGTACGTCTTCCGGGGTTTAGCATTGGAAATTACGACTTGGTGTATGACATGAGCACCACCCCCAGTATCCGTGTGGCTTACGCTTGGCATGCACGCATCAAATACCTCCCCGCCTGCTACAAACAGACCTTCGAAGAAATGTTCAGATCAGGTTTCTGGGAGTACCACTCGGAGATTTTCGCACCAAAGCCGACACATCTGCTTCAACTGTTTGCTTGTGAACAAGCAATGTATTCAGAGTACTACACCACCCCGCAACCAGAGACCCCCGGTGCAATAAATTGGGAGGCATTGGAAGCCGATCTAGCAAGAGGCTTAAGGATAGGCGAACATGAACTGGCCACCAATGTCATCCAATATTACATCGACCACCCGCACGAACAAAGGTCTGTCAGGGGCGACAGACGCTAGGAAGGGGGGAGTGTTGGCATACAAAGCAACAAAGGAGTCATGCACAATACGGCAACAAGGCCAGATCATTTTTTCCCATAGATTATGTACAACTCAAGTGATTTTAATCACTACACAAACATTGTAAATCCCGTTTTTGGTAGATTAGACTCCATTTTGTGCAAGCCGAGGAGTCCTCAAGCTTGAGGAGTATTAGAAGTACCATCGTACCAATTTTCATAATTTTTAGACTTCGTTTGAGCCCTCAAATAAGCCCTGGAACCTAATTTTTAACTAGGCCGGACACTAGGTCTGGACAGGGCCAAAGCTAGTCAAAAA